>PVJO010000158.1:57457-284496 GCA_004026905.1 Hystrix cristata
TCCTTGTGGCTGTGGTTGAAACCTTTTAAACTTTATTCAGAGTTAGAATTCCCTAAGTAAAAAGAAAAAAAAAAATTATAGCTTCTTAAAGTTTCAAGCAGTTGGAGCATGTTTTGTGTTTTCTAGAGAGACTGTGTTTTGTGTTTTCTAGAGAGATCAGATTCTAATAGTGACTGTTGGCTATCTTCATATATAGTTTTAATGAAATTGTTTGGTTTGGTTGTTTATAATCCTCTAACAAAATTCATTGTTTATTTAGACAGTAGTATGCTTTACTGTATATTCTGCTCCTGCCTTTTACTTTCTATTTTTCTTCAAAGGAAAAAAACAATCTCTATAAATCTAATCTTCAGGGCTTGGGGATTTAGCTCCATGGTAGAGCACTTGCCTAGCAAGTGCAAGGCCCTGAGTGTGATCCCCAGCACACCTTCCTGGCAAAATCTAATTTTCTGTTCTATCTAGGGAAAGAAGGATATCTCTTAGATGTTAGAGCTGTAACTCTAAAATCAAGAGTGTGATTAAATATTTTTCAAATTATGTCATTGGGACTTCTTTAAAAAATATAAACATATGTACACTTGATTATGAATAGCTTTGAAAGTCAGGTTAAGGAGTTTGAACTCTGTTGCAGAAAGTAGAATTTTTTTTTTAAGAGAAGAATGATATATGGAAAAAGAATTTGACTAAGACTAATCTGGCTAGTCAAATGTAGGACAACTTGGAGAGGCAGAAGGCTGGCGAAAGAGGACCATCTGGGAGGCCATTTCAGCGATCCAGATTTTGGTTGTAAGTTCCCAGCTTGAGTGTCAGCAGTGAAAAGAAGTGGTGGTTGCAAGAGAACTAACAGAACTGTTAACGGGAGTGTTGCTAGCTGGCCCTGCGGATTGAAAGAGCATGAGTCAAACATGACCAAGGAAGTGTTTCTCGGGTGATTAGGAGAATGATGCAGGAATAAAATGAGTAGAAAAAAACTGTGCTAGCCTAGTAATTTTCAGCCTGGCTATTTAAAATACACACACGCACACACGTGGGCTGTGTATGTTGAAAGTAAGGTAATAACATGATGGGGCCTCTACAGAGAGCCTTCAGTTTTGCCACATGGGAATGAATCATCATGGAAGGGCTAGCACTGGAAGAGCACGTTCGAGAGTCATCAGATGTCAGGTGACAAGTGACTGGAATGTGCAGGGCAGTAGCTGCCCTGTATCAAAACTTTACCAGTTAAGTCATTGAGGATGTTTCTCTTTCTCCTTCGAAGTTCATTGAAAAGAAAGTTTGTGTTATTATCTCTTTCTGTTTTTGTAAGAATCTTTTTGGTTTATGTCTTGTACTGAGCAACTACTTTGAAGATAACAATACACAGTTTGGTAACTGTTGTTACTCTCTTATTATTTGGTTATGAAAATTTGTTTTATTTTTTCATAAAATATCTTTATTGTACTTAGAGGTATCACTCAGTGGTAAAGTGCTTGCCTAGCACGTGCGAGGTCCTGGGTACAATCCCTAGCACACCTGGAAAAAAAGTTATATTTATTGCCTTTTTTAGTTTTATAATTGACTAGTATTTTATAATAAATGTTCCCTCACTGAGAGTCTTTCTCATCTCATCTCCTACTCCTTTCTTACTTTACTGTGGCACCCAGGGCTCCTTGCCATTCATTGAACACAAGTCCCTCCAATTGCAGGTCACTGCTCTTACTGTTGTCCACCTCGATCACTCTTCCCCAGGGATCTGCATTGGCCTTATTTTCATTAAAAGACACTTCTTCCATCTATTCTTCCTAAAGTGGTACCACCTCCCTCGCACTCTAACTTGTACCTCTTCCTAGTTTTTGTTCATGGTACAGTACTTATAAACATCTATTATATTACAGATCGTTTCATTTTTTTGCTGCTTACTCATCTATCCCCTCAATAAAATGTAAGCCTTATAGAAAAATAGCTTTATTTACTTTTATATGCCCCAAAATACTTGGGCTTTGTGTGGCATGTGCATAATAAATACTTGTTTAATTAATACTGAATTTACTAAGGAGAGAGTAACAGAGCTCTACTCTGAGCTTCAGGGAGAGCTCCATTTGGGAGAAGAGGCATTAAGAAAGACTAATGAATGGTCAGAGATGGTAGTAAAACCAGGTGAATCTCAGTGTCATGGAAGTCAAAAGAAAGTGTGATGTGATACAAAGGATAAAGATCCCAGAGGATAAAATGCAAGGAAGCAATGAAAATGAGAACAAGAAAAATATCTGATGAGAAAGATAAGGATGCGTGGAAAGCACACCCTACCTCACGGATGAGGGAATAGGTAACAGAGGCCACTCTTGTAGATAATGATTTTAAGTCATTTGTTTAGTGAAATGAAGATCAGAAAAGTTAGGGAGGGAGAAGCAGCATTCAGGGTAGGTGCTTTAAAGATGGATTTGGAGCCTGCATCTTGGTCAAGACATACAGTTATTGTCCATTTCACTCTGGTGTCCATTAGATAAGCACTTCAAAGATATGAGTCAAGTCCCATTGATACAACGGGAAATGAGGCATTTAAAGTGTAAATTAGAGTTGATAAAAAATGAACTGATTCCTCCGGCAATTATGCATTTAAACTCCAGTGCCCAGCGATATATTCTGAAATTTAACATGAGTTCAGTGAGCTCCGTTAACTAGAAATATCTTTTTTTAAGATAGGTTATGTATTTTATTTTAAAATAATGTCTACATTCTTTTTTTATTTCTACATTCATTAAGCCTTCTCTAGTTTATTTTGGTATAAACTTTGAGAAAAGAATTTAATATTATTTCGGGAGGAAGTGTTGGGGTTTTTTGAAAAATGAAAAATTTTAAACATACAATTGAGTAGAGAAAATAACTCATTGGACTCTCATATACTTATTATGTAGTTTTAACAGTGTCTTAGTTACTTTTCTCTCGTTGCTGGGACAAAATACTAGACACCCAAAGTTAAGGGAAAAAAGGTTTATTTAGCTCACAGTGTGTAGAGGTTTCAGTCCACAGTCAGCTGGGTCCGAGGCAGGGTGGCACGGCAGACGGGCAGAAGGCAGCCAGGTAAGCAAGGAATGCAAGCAAATGGGCTAACCAGTTTCTTCCTGTATTTTATATCTTATCCAGGCTACCTGGCTTTAGGGGCAGTACTCCCACCCTCAATCCTAATACCCTTAATCCTAGCGTCACATTCTTGATCCCAGCAGAACCATGCCCAACCGATCAGTGGACTAATTTAGTAATCACACACTCTAGAGCCAGCTACCTCTTACCGCATGAGGCTTTGGGGGGACATCTAGACACAAACCATAACAAACAGTTAACATTTTACCATATTTACACCATCATTTTGTTTAAATCTTTAAATTGTAATATCATGACATCCATATCCCACAGTTCTGGAGTATGAATGTCTCTAAAATGAGCTTTTCCTGTATAATTAACAGTGCTACAGTCAAACCTAATGAAACTTAGAAATCTTAAGTACTATCTAGTAGGCATTCATTTTCAAATTTCCCCATTGTTGCCTACAAAAATATCTTTTACACTTTGTTTAAACCATCCAACTGTACATCAGGGACCACATGTTACATTTGGTTGTTATGTTGTTAGGTCTTGTTAAGTCTCTTATAGTTTAGTGGAGTTCTGTGTCCCATCTCACCATGCCCCTTTTCCCCTCTTTTGGGTGCAGTTCACTTACTAAGGAGACCAGGCTAGATGGCCTATAGAAAGTCCTCTCTTCTGGAACTGTTTCTATGAGGTGTCATTTAATTCTTTCCTCTACCTTTGTGTATATTATAAAAGGAATGTTAGATGTAAAAAGTCCATTAAATTCAGCAGTATTTCTATCAACACTGTTTTCTTGGTGATTCTATATACTTCATGTTGAATCATGTCGAGAGGCACTTAATATTTGATTGGCCAGCTGTTAGTGATGGTGTTTTTCTTCATTGGTTTCAGGTGACAGTAGCTTCATTATTAAATTTAGTTTCCCCTCTGTGGTTGGCAGATATGTAAGTTGACATGTTGGCATGCTGTATTCAGTTGTCAGTTATTTAACATAATGATTTTAGCATCCCTAGGTGATCTTTGAATCAATTATTTTATTAGGGATAGATTATTGTTTAGGTTTTAAATGAAAATAAATATGTATATCTATATTGTTATTTTTTTATTTTTTTGAGACAAGGTCTCGCTGTGTAGTTCAGGCTGGCCTTGAATTTACTGTGTAGCCCAGGCTGGCTGCAGTTCCTGAGTGCTGGAATTACAAGCATCTACCACCTCACCTAACTTTGTTTAGCTCTTTTCAAAAACATGACTTCAGTTAGCTAAGGCATAGAATGATAACACAATTGAACTAGTACTCATGATTTCATTTGCTTAAAACTGATTTTGTTTAGCCATAGTACTAAGTAATCCAGTGGTATGGACCTTTCCCTCAAAGAATCAATCTAAAGGGCATTCTTTTAGAATTGTTTTAAAATTTTGTTATCCCAGCTTCATCAAGCTTCAAATAGAAATTACTTTGCATTAATTAAAATAAAAATAGAACTCATGATTATTTTTTAAATTTTAATGAGAGCATGTCATGTAATGGAATCGTTAGTTATCTCCCTGTTATATCGGAACAGTTCATTTCTATGTTTCATGCATTTTATTATAAACATAAACATTTATTATAATTACATATGATTTTAAACATAAGCAGATTGCTTACTCTGGTATAGGAGTCCAACAGAGTTTATGCCACCATTAAATATGATGATATAAATCTATATGAGAAGTATTCAAAGTGTGTAATACAGTTAATTATGGTCTCACTTTTATAAAATAGTAAAGAGGTGAAAGAATATACATTAAAACATTACCCATGGTTATTCCTGTAGGTGCTAGGAGGGGTTTTAGTTTTGTTTTGGAGATTGGTTTTGGTTTTTGTGTTCTGTTTTTCTTTCTTATTTATGAATTATTTTGTACTAAGTTGGATAATATGTAAATCAGAGTAAATATAGATTGAAAACAACTTGTCTACAAAAAAATGTTGAGTTTATTCACAAAACTGTATATTTAAAATGGTCAAAGTGGTGAATTGTTACATGTATTATACTCTCTTTTTTAAAGGCTATAGCTATTGTATTGCAAAAAAGTAAAACAAGAAACCAGTGTTCCTAATATAATGTTGAGTCGTTAAAGTAAAATTTTCTGTTAGTAAATGTTTGTGTCCTTTTCGTAGTTTCATTATTGTTTCAAAGTGATCACAGTGTATTTTTACTTCAAATTTCATGTCTGCAGGGAGTATGCAGAGAGCAGTTATTCTAAAGGACTCTGAAGGTGTGAATTTGTTTCATGAGAGGCAGGATTTGGTGGGCAGACAACAGAAAAATGTTAATGGGGAAGATGCTGGCTCTGAAAATATGCTTTTGGTAAATAGTGATATCTGTGGTGACTGTATTCATTAAATAAGATATGTTAGAAGTTCACATTAGCATGTCATAATATCAATTCAGTTTAAACCCACATATAATATTCCATGTAAATACCAAAGTAGTAAAGTTTATGATATTTAATGTCAGATTTTGGAATATGGGTCATAATGTGAAAAACATCTTGAGTAGAAATAATGTTAATAACTCAATCTTATACTCATTTGTTGAATCCCTTATATTAGGAAATAAAATATAAGAGCTTATGTTCTCTCCTGTTTCTGTGTATGGAAAAAAATATGTCATCTCTGAGTAATAGATTGGTTCAGACAAAAATAACCAGAAGCATGGAGCTGGCTTCATGCAGGTTGCAGGGTGTGTAATCTTGGAGTGAAGGAACTCAGAGAGTCTGCTGCCTTCTTTTCTGCTGTCCTTGCAACCTTCTTTTCCTTCAGCTAATTCTGAACAGCCTCCCCTACACTTCTGCCTGGAGAAAAAGGAAATACAACAGATCAGGGTCCTGTTAGGGGACAGTCCTTATTTCAGCGCATCCCTTCACAGGGTCAGAGCCAGGAGCAAACACATTGGGGTTCTTGCCCCACTCAGACATGATCCTGGATTTCCTCTTAGAAGAAAACTGTTCTAGATGGCAGAAGGGCTGGATCACAGAGAGGATAGGGAGAGTTAGAAGAGCGACCGGACAGTCCCATTGCTTTGATAGATGAGTACTGATTTTTAAAGGCAGTTGTTCTAGCACTATATTCTTTTCTGAAGAGTGTGTGAATTTGATTCAGATAGCCCTAGGATAAATCCTTACATGATTTCACACAAGCTGGGTGTTTTGGTCAAGTTATTTAGCTTGTTTGAGTCTCATAAATTCACTCATTTATAAAATGGAGGATAATAGCATAACGCTCCATAGGTTTGTCCTTAGATTAGATAAGTAACTTTTAGGAAACACTCCTTGAACACAATGCCTGACTCTTAGTGATCACTGAACACATCTACCACCAGAATTTGCTGTCTGCCAAGATACCTGTATCACCCAAGGCACCATGCTCAGTAGAATAAATGAATCTCTTTAAGGTTAATGTATTGATTCCTAAATTGGGCCTTATGTCTTTTTATCCTTTAGACAGTGAAAGCAATTAAACAAGAAGTACTTTTTGCTCCCTTTAAAGGATGTTCAGCAGTAGTATATTTAGGAGCTTAAAAATGAACTTGATTTGTGGTCATTGTAACTCACAGTTGATGTTACTTCATTATGTGATTTAGTTATGAATGGAACCTATTATTATGATTCTTTTACATTAAATGTTTGTAGAATTTATTCTAAGAAGAATAAATTTAATGTTTAAGTGGTTAAATAGATTGAAATAAAATCTTAAACTTTTTAATAAAATCTGAACAGATCTCTAAAAATTTCTTTAGGGTATATATATTTTTTGACCTGGCATGTTGCAGTCCTGCTAATTGGCTTTCTAGATTGCAGAGTAATCACAGCTTTGAACAAACTTTGTCATCTGTGGTTCAGAATGATATAAAGTAACCAGGATGTTTTAAATTCAGCTTTTTAGTTCAAGTTGCTGAGGACAGTTTAGTGTAACTACTAATGTAAGTAGTGGTGTAACAAACTCTGAAAAGTATCATGATATAGTAAAGATTACCTGCCTGGTATTTTCTATAAGAGCACTTAGGGTTATTGATGTGTATTAAATGATTCCAGAAATCACAAGCATTTGGTGTAATACCTTAATTAACTGTAGTGCTGGGAATCAAACCTGGGCCTTGCATGGGCTAGGCAAATACTGTACTGCTGAACCACATTCCCTGCCCCACATTAATAGCTTTTTAGAATCTTTATCCAAAGCTTCCATTTCTGTTCATAAGATTTAAATTGGCCTAGTTTGGGAATCTTTACGTAACTAAAAGGAAACCATGCATTTAGGAAAGTATTGACCAATCTTTGTATTAACCAACAAGCTCTTTATAGACTGAGCATGGTGGTACATGCTATAGTCCTGGCAGTCTAAGAAGGTGGGTCAGGAGAATCGTGGGTTCAAGCCCAGCCTGGGCAATTTAGCAATTTAGCAAGACTGTGCTAAAATTAAAAAATAAAAAAATGAAAAGGGCTGGAGATACAGCTCAGTGTGATGGCACTGCTCTCCAGTATGAAAAAAAAGGAATTTATAGGTTTATTTCTTTTATGCTACTTGTTTATATGTGATTACACCTAACATTTTTGTCAGACTGGAAACTTTACAAGGACCTGATTAAAACATTAGAGCATTAGTGAAATATTGCTTTGTAATTACATGTGTAGAATGATTAATAATAGTGTTGGTGTCTTCTGTGAACTTGTAGTTTCTTCATTTTTTTGTGCCCAGGATCTTGCTGGGGCCTTGGCCTATAGTTGGCATTTCATACATGTTGCTCTGGGAATCCTTAATAAATTTAGTCAAAGCAGTTGATATATGCATAGTTTCTTCAGTCATCATGTTCTTACTTTAATAATTATTCAAACCATCTCATACATAGATGCAAATATTATATTCTTCTATAAATAGTTTTTCAGTGGTCTTCTTGAGAATGGTAATTAAAATGATAGCCTTTATTATCACTTTAGCAGCCTTGAAAATTATAGTAATTAATAATCACTTAATCTGATAATACAGTATTTTAAACAGGCTTCAAAATTCTAGGGTTTATAAATTCTTTAAATTATAGCGGTCAGAGTTCATTTAGGTGTGCTGTTGAGAATATATTTCTCTTGAAGTTTTTCTTTAATTCCTGATAGTGCTTTTAAAGGTGACGAATTTAGAGGCTTAGTGATGTCAAGTACTTGGACTAGGATGCATTGCTAATACTGTGTGATACATGCTGGATTTCAGGCTGGGATTCTGATTTCAAAGTCAGCTGTCTTAATTATCTCAGTATCACCACAGTGGGAACTGAAGTAAACTGAAATAGGTGAACATTAGGCTGAGTATCCTTTTTTCTTTTCTGTTCTCCCTAGTCCCTTCTTCTCCATAGTAGCTTCTAGAATATATCTGTCAGGCCTGCCCCTCATGTAAGTGTCTGTTCTCCGTTCTTTACATTAAAAGTCACTCAGGAGCTCCATTACTGTTGTTTCTTTGTAACACTGTCCCAAGTACTGTAGAGTTGTGTGCATAATTCTTAACTTGTAAATAATTTATCTAGCAAGGATATCAAAATAACATTAAACAGGTGTAGAAGAAGGTAGTGAACCACTGCCTAGAAATTTAGTAGGAGTTTTGGAAAGAGGAAAATCAGAAAAAGTAAGTAAAACTGCTGGGCACCGTAAGACAGGAAATTGGACCCTTTATTGGTGTAAATTGGTATGATATCTTTGGTATTTCAAAACTTTAATGTTTCAAATAGTATGAATTGGCACACTGAGCAGTTCTTAAATTTTGTAGTTCAAAAATATGTTGTACAAGGCTTAACTATGATATAATTAATCTTTATGATCTATCAATTCCTTTACTTTTTAATTATTTTATGTACCACCAGGTTCTTCCTTCCCTCCAAACACATTTTTTTAAATTGTTTTTTTATTGGTATGTGTTTCCAGTTCATAACAAATACATTCCTCATGGGGAGCCAGTACATGTACTAACACATCTTAATTCATTTTTCATCCCCTCTCTATTCCCCTCCATCTCTTTGTTCCCTTCTCATTTGCAAGAGATCTATTTTCTATTATCTTTTAATTTGCTCTTTATTTATATTTTGGGTTTCTCATGTAAGAGAAACTGTGTGCTATTTAAGCTTGTGTGTCTAATTTATTTCATTTAACATTATGGTCTCAAGGTGCATCCATTTTCCTGCAGATGATTCAGCTTTATCTTTCTTTATGGCAGGGTAGTATTCCACTGTGTATAAATACCACATTTTCCTTATCTACTCATCAGCTCCAGACAGATTTTAAACTTCATGGTTGATACTTGAATCACTGTCTTGCCTTGTATCCTCTCCTCTTTTCTACTCTTTTGCTTTGACAAACCTAACTTGTTTCAAGTACAGCCTGCTAACCCTAACCCTAACCCTTGTGTTCCTTAACTGCACCCTTGCAACCCAGTATACCTGGGGAGAAATACACAGCCATGTTCCCTAGTATTACTTTAAATTTTTGTCCATTAAATTTAAGTAGGCCCTCAGTGCTACAAGCAGTCAGGATATATTTCCCTTCCCTGTGTGTTCGTTCATTTTCTCAGAGCTCTATTTGATGTCTTTCTTCTCAGAGTTCCAGTGTATCCCCTTTCAGCTTTATTTTTGACTGATGACATCACATCCTAATTCACTGGGAAAAAAAATAAAAACAATGAGCAACTAATTTCTACCAGTTCCCCCTTAGATTGATACCCCTAACTGTATCTAGGCCCTGATTTTATCCTGTCTTGTCTCCTTCTCATTCACCAAACTATATAGCCTAGAGCCAACATTTGCTCATTCAATGAATCTTGTCCCTTCTTGCCTACATAGGAAAGATGCTCCAGATATTTTCTCCTTTCCTGTGTCATCAAAATTACCTTGGATTTTTTACTCATAGACTATGCCAATGGAGCTTACATTCTAGTTGAGGAAATTAACAGGAATGATAAATGTTGTAGATGATAGCATGCTGTGGAAAGTCAAAAGTAGAGCTGATGAGAGAAGTTGTATAATCCTAAGAGATGCGGATTGTAGCATTAAAAAGGATGGCCAAGGTAGGCTTCAGTATGATGATTAGATTTGATCTAAAACATGAAGGAAAGGTGGAAGTTATCTGTGGTCGTACCTGAGGAAGGGAATGCCAGGCAAAGGGCAAATTTGACAAGAGGTCCTGTAAGCAAAGGGGGTACAGTGCGTAGTGGAAGAAATGCAAAGAAGACAGAGTGGCCTGGAAGAGTGTTAGGGAAGGAAGTCAGAAACTCAGTAGGCTGGGAGGATCTCTGGTCACTTCAGGCTTTTGTTGTTTATTCTTAGTGAATTGAAACACTACAGAAGTGTTTTGAAAATGTTCATTTTAAGATTTCTGGCTGTAGTGTGGGGAACAAATTGCAGTGCTGGGCAGGAGAAAACCGTTCTGAGGTTTTGGGAGATGATACTGGCTTAGTCTGAAGTGGTGAAGGCAGAGAAAAGTAATCATAAACTGGAAATGTTTTGAAAGTAGATCCAACAGGTTATCTAGAAGTAAACGAAATACAGGATTCCAGGGTAAGTCCAGGGTTTTTAGATTGAGCAGTTGAAAAGCTGAAGGTGTTATCCTATGAAACAGAGAAGGCTGTGGTAGTGGTTGGGAGAGGGAGCATGGGTGGGAGACATGAGGAGTTCATTTGGGGGAATGTCCAGGGGTCTCTTAGAATCCAGTTTCTATCTTTAAGTACCTCACACAACCCGTTGATGTTTCTGAGTACCAAGATTGTGGTGTGGTGGGTGGGGAGGCTTAGGAAAATTTGAAGTAGAATTGTCTCGGTGGGAAAACCAAATAAAGGTAAGTCTTACTATTTTGAAAAAGGAAAATCACTCTATGTTTTAGTCTAGGAGATAGAAAAATTAGGAAAAGCCAAGAGGAGGAATAGATTTAAGAGGAAAAATACTGAGTTTGGTTTTAGGTGTGGTACTGGTAATTCAGCAAAGTACAAATGTCCACTGTATATTTAGATACGTGTGTGTTTCTTTTAATTGCTGGAGATTGTCCCTAGGGCCTTGCACATCCTAAGTATGTACTCTTCACTGAACTACCTCCTTAATCCCTGACAGGTATGTCTTAAAGTCAAGACCCAAGATAGAATTAATTTTGGATTTTGATATTGATTAACTGAAAGGTAATGGTTAAAACCATGAAAAGTTGTTAGTAAAAATGAAAACTAAGGTGAGAACCTTAGGTGAGTGGTCTCTTTCAATGTAGGGAGTCCAATAAAGAATTAATCTAGTGTAAGTAATGACTTGGACCTTAATGACACGAAATGGTAGTTGATATTGCTTAATATTGGAGAATGGACAAAGCAGATAAGCACTGATGAATTTGCTGTCTAGGAGTAAATTAGTCTATTTCCAGAGTCTAGTGTTCAGTAAACAGCCCAACTTTCTCTTCTCTGTTAAAGTCTAACTTAGTTGTACATCCAATAATAATAGCTAGTGTTTATTGACGGCTTATTATGTCATATGTTTTGCTAAGTAGTGCATGAATTTATTATTTATGCCAATTCTTATGTAGGTACTGTTAGTTTCTCCTTTAACTGTCAAAGACCAGAGAGATTAATTTTGTGAGATCATATAATTATTGGTGGGAAAAAAAAACAAACAATGAATCTAGGCACACTGATATCAGAGTCCGTACTTTGAGCTACTGCACTATTTTTCTTTCAAGTCTTCCTGCATACTCTTTGACAAAATTTAATCCTGTTTGACAGCTCTAATAGCTGTGGATACTAAGAGTTAAAGGCAATATTTTATATAAAAAGGCTTTATAATCTAGGTAGGGGTAAAAGGATAACTTCTTGAAGTGATACACAATACTGCAAGACTATGCTTAGTAAAAAAAAATAAAGGAAAAAGTAAGGAGGAATGAGGAAGGGAAGTGGTCATTCTAGGACAAGATGTTATAAAAAGCTTCATGGAAGGAGTAGGATTTGATGTAGACTTTAAAGGGTGGGTCTTACTTTGACTGCTGGAGAGTGCGTGTGGATGGGGTAAAATAAATGTAAGAGATTAAAGATAGAAGGAACAGCTGGAACTAAAGTGTACAGAGAGGAAAGAGTAAGATACGTTTGGAGAAAAAGAAATGGTCCAGTGTAGTTTATTGAACCGGCCAGAATGACAGTGAATTGGGAAAGAGTACTAAGGTCAGTTTGTGTATAACTTTGAGTGGAAATCCAGGGAGAGAAAGTTGTAAGGTAATTGCTGTATTTTGTTTAGAATAGAATTCTTCAGTTCTCAACTATTTACTTCATGATTTTAAAATACGTATATTTAAAGAGATATTTTGTTTCTAGAATGCCAGCTAATGAAAACAGAACGACCAAAGCCAAACACATTTATTATCAGATGTCTCCAGTGGACCACTGTTATAGAAAGAACATTTCATGTAGATACTCCAGAGGAAAGGTAAGAGACTTACTTTTTTTTCCATTTTGTGAAAAGGCAACAATCAATCTAAAGATGTGTTTGTAATTGACTTCACTATTAGTACATATAAGGAAATATATTTGCAAAATGCTGTATTTCTTAATTGTTATGCTTCTGATATGAACAGACAAAACATTTAAAATTCAAATACAAACTTAAAAAGATAATTTTACAATCAAACTACATTTTTAAAGAATTATAGTATTGTTTGTATTCATATTTGAAATTCTGAGGCAAAAGTGATAGCAAAAGGTTTCAGGCAGTGTGCCCTTCTGATTACAACTGGCTGCCTGGACTGTTGTGTTGAGGATTCTGAGATTGGTGTAAGCTCTGGGGAAAGGCGCTAGGATGATTGGCACTGACAGACTGTCATCACTGCTACCAAGAGGGAGCAGTGACACACTCATTGGTAAACAGATCACCAGCTTTCTCAGGGCCGTATTTCCGCCCTCCTGATCACAGGCAGTTTTTGCAACCACTTTCCCACCACCCAGTTCAGTTTTAGTGTTCTTGTGTCTGGTGGCCTGATTTAGATTTGGCAACCACAATCATAAAATGAGTTTCCTCCTCATATGTTAGCCTAGTTCACCTAAGTAACAAGTTGTGAGGTTAAATCTTACAGCCTTATTTTCTAAATGATCAAGTTTTGTTCTAATAGACTTTTCTAGGATTTTAATAAAGACCAAAAAATCTAAAGACATCAAATGGTAGTTTTTTTTGCTTGCTTTTTGCTTTGCTTTGCTCTGCTTTGTGGTGCTGAGAGTTGAATCTAGGACCTTGCACATGCTAGGCAAGTGTTCTACCACTTATAAATCCAGCCCTAAAGTGTTAGTTCAGTCCTTCTTTTTGATCAGTAAATTGTGTTGTACAGTTACTCTAACCAGAGTTTGACAGTAGTATTTTCTTCTCTATAGTTCCAGTGTTGCCTTTTGCTGATTCGTTTGTCTTCAGTGTACCTACAGCTTTGTATGTCCTCCTCCACACTCCCGCCTGACTCTCATTCCACTCCTGGCTCACCTCTCCTAGGCCTTTTCACAGACTGAGTTTTCAGTCTGCTTGTATCTCCACCCATGACCATACTTGGGCTAATTTCTATGTCTCTTTCACAGATGAGGCTAAATAGTACTTTTTCTATGAAACCTTCTCTAACTTCTGTAGAGTAGGTAGAGCCCCTAGCTGTATATTTAGGTATCTTTTACACCAAGTATATCATGACTGTAAAACTTTCTCGCTAGACTGTGAACTTCTTGGTAGCAAGGATCATGTCTTTCCTTGCTGTGGGCATTTTGTTAATTTGTTTTTGTCTTCAATGCATAGTCTAGGGCCCAGTACCGTATTTGTTGACTAACTGAATGAATGGAACTTTCTCATGTCAATATATATTCTTAGAAAATATTGTTCTTTAATGGATTTATAGTATCTCACTGAAGCATGACTTGTTTTGCCATTTGTGTTTACAAAGCTGGATTTCTGCCACCTCTAAAGATGCTAAAATTCTTTTGCTATTTCTATAATAAAATCACACTATTCTGAACAATCAGTTTTCATTTGTATTCATGACTAGAAGAAATTGCAGTTTTGGTAAAAATGAAAGAAAGTGTATTTATTTTTGCCATCGGAGTGTACTCTTCTGTATTCATCTAGAATCTGGTGATTTTATATAACTTTAGTGTCAATGAATATGTAAGGAGGCCTAGTGAGAGTTACAAAACTCTCCATTTTCAATATTGCTCTCAATCTTAAATCCTTACATGTCCTTAACTAAATGTATAGTTTTACATTTATTTCAATACATAAGATTAGGCTATTTTTTCTAACTAGTGAGCCTGTTAGCTCTTATTAAACAATCTGTTCTTTTCTCACAACTGATACTTACTTAGACCATATACGTAAATACTTGGGCTTTTAGATTTTCATTTTTCCCCTGGTCTGTTACTCTAGCACTAATACCATGTGGCTTTAATTAGGGAAACTTACAGAACACCATTTCCTGTATTATTTTTTTTTTTTTTGTGGTGCCGGGGATCGAACTCAGGCCCTTGTGCTTGCAAGGCAAGCACTCTAATCACTGAGCTAAATCCCCAGCCCTTCCTGTATTATTTTTTAATTAAAATGTTCTTAGATGTTCTATTGCATTTTCTTTTCAAATTAAATTTAACTGATAAGTTAAAATGTAGAAATTACATATACTAATGGGATATCCATGTCATGTTTCAATGCATGTGTAAATTGTGTAATACTTAAATGAGATTAACCACATGTAGCTCCTTAAGCATTTATCATTTCTTTAAAACTTTCAAAATCTTTTCTTGTGGCTTTTTAAAATGTACAGTACATTATTGTTATCTATAGTCACTCTACTGTACACCAGCACACCAGAACTTACTGCTTTTATCTAACTGTAACCTAGTACTGTGTATCAATGTTTTCCTGTCCCTACCTCCTCCCTGCTGTCCCTGGCTTCTGCTCGCCACCATTCCACTTCCAACTTTCATCAGATCAACTTTTTTAGATTCCATGTGTGTAGAAGATCATACAGTACTTGTTACTGGTTTACCCTACTTAACATAATGATCTGCAGTTCCATTCATATTGTCTCAAATGATAGGATTTCTTTTTTTCTAAGGCTAAAGAAAGTTGTATATGTACGTCATGTTTTCCTTATCCACTCCTCATTTAATACACACTTAGGTTGTTTCTACTTCTTGGCTGTTTTGAATAATGCTGTATTGAACATGGGAGAGCAAATAACTCATTTCAGTTTTGTTGTTTTGCTAAGTACCTGAAAGTGAGATAGCCGGCTCATATGGTAGTTCTATTTTTAATTTTTTGAGGAACCTTCATATTATTTTCAGCAGCAATTGCACTATTTCACCTTCCTACCAGTGTTACACAGGGTTTCTGTTTCTTCACATCCCAACTAATACCTGTTATTTTTTATTTCATTTCATTTTATTATGGCTGTCTTAGTGTGTCTCAATGTGATTTTTGATGTGGCATTTCCTGATAGTAATGCTGAACATTTTTTTCACATACCTGTTGGCCATTTGTATGTCTTCTTTTGAGAAGTGTCTATTTAAGTCTGTTATTCATTTTAAAATCATTTGTTTTCTTGCTATTGTTCTATCAATCCGATTATATATATTGGATATATATCTGAGATCCAAAATTAATTAATTTGGATATTGGATATGTATGTATATGCATGCATGCATGCATGCGCGTATGTGTGGTTTTCAAATAATCTCCTATTTGTTAGATTCACTTTTCCTTGTACTGGGTTTCCTTTGTTACACAGAAGTTTTTTGGTTGATGTGGTCCCACTTGTCTATATTTGCTTTTGTTGCCTGTACCTTTTGTGTCATAATCAAGAGACAGTTGCCAAAACCACTATCATGAGTTCCCCTGTGTTTTTCTTTTAGGGGTTTCATAGTTCCAGGTCTTATTTTTAAATCCTCTTGTGTACTATATAAAATAAGACTCAAAGTTCATTCTTTGGCATGTCAATACTCAGTTTTCCCAGCACCAGTTGTTGAAGAGACTGTCTTCTCTGTGTTATACAGTTCTAGCACCCTTGTGGAAGATCATTTGACCATATGTGCATGATTTTATTTCTGAGCTTCATATATGGTACCATTGGTCTGTGTCATTATGCCACTACCATATTGTTTTAATTACTGTAGCTTTAAAATGTGTTTTGAAGTCAGGGAGCGTGATACTTTCAGCTTTGCTCTTCTGAAGATCGTTTTGGCAATTGAGGATCCTTTATGTTTCTGTACAAATTTTAGGATTATTTTTTACTATTTCGGCAAAAATAGCATTTGGATTTTGATAGGGGTTGCATTGACTCTGTTGTTCACTTTGGGTAGCATTGACATCTTAACGATGTTAAATCTTTCAGTCTGTGAACATGGGATGTCTCTCCATTTATTTGTGCTGTCTTTTTTTTTCATCAATATTTTGTAGTTTTCATTGTACACATCTTTCACATCCTTTGCTAAGTTTATATCTAAGGTTTTTTTGGAACTCTGATGAATGGGACTTGTCTTAGTCCCTTCAGGCTGCAGTAGCAAAATATCATAAACTAGGTAGCTTGCAAACAATAGAAATTTACTTTTTACAGTTTCAGAGCCTGGGAACTCCAAGATGAAGTTGGGGCACATTCACTGTGTGATGAGGGCCTTCTTCTTTCTAATTCATGGAGGATGTTCTGTCTATGTCCTCACATGTGGAAAGTGTAAAGAAGTTCTCCAGGTTCCCTTTGGTAGGGATTCTTTTCAGGAGGGCTTTACCATCCTGGTGTGACCCCCTCCTAATCACATCAACTTTGGGGTAATATACCCCCAAGTATTTATTCTTTTGCAAACCTAGCATCTGTAAATAATAATAGTTTTGTCTCTTCCTTTCCAGTAGTTTTATATGTGAATTCTGTCTTAAGGCAAGGTGTAAAAATTTTCTCGATGGCAAATATACTTGTTTTTCCTTTGGTTTTCGTGAATCCACTTCAAATTATCCACTCTTAAGTACACTTTTTAACAAGTACTTTATTAAGTCATACATGGCCACCCACATTATTAGCTGAGGTTAGTTTTCTTTTTACGGCTACCCACTGTGTCTCAGCCATTTCACAGCCCACAAAAGGCATCTCTGTGTGCACATAGACGTCCTTCCTCCCCTCCTTGTTCTATCTAGATTGAATTACTTCTAGTCTCCCAAATACTGATTCTATACCGCGCTATCACATCACCTGTCATTTTCTTTCTTGTTTGCCCGGACTGCCAACAGTGCCCCAACTCCCTAACCTGTTTTGTCCTTGTGTTGATAATTACTAACTCACTGTGTGCATCTTGTTTGAACAGTCACCTCTTGTTTTAGTGTCATCACAAAGGCACCATTGTTCTTCTTAGAATACTACTGTACGTAGTGTATACTTGTATGATTTTATCTATAACACTTTATTATACCGAATCACAATAACGAGTTTCTCCATCAGACTGTAAATCCTTCCTAAACTATTGCATATTTGAGCTTTAGTAGTACATATATTTAATGAAATATGCATCAGAAAATAAATGATCCATTTGCAAAAATTGATTTTATAAGTACTGTATAAAGATTAATTTGCTTCGTAAGAGTCTCATTGTGTGTTACAAATTGATTGCATTTTCAGTATTACTTAGGAATTTGAGGATTGGATGCTTTTTTTGCCCAGTATGCTTTTGTAGGCATTTCTTCCTTCCTCCAAAATGGCGTAAGGTTTTAGTTTAATTTTGGTGCATCAATACTTTGGGTCAGTGGTTCAAATAAGAACTACTAGTGAAGGGCAAAACATATTATGAAAGAAAAGAAAAAGAAGGCATCAGGTCACAAAGCTGACTGTTTGTGGGATTAAAACTGCGGAGATTCAGTGTACTTTTCCCCTACTCATACCTGGCAGTTCTAGAAGAGATGTCTGAGATTTGAGATTTCGAGTAGCTCCTAGAGACGGGATCCATATTTTTGAATTCCAGGGCCTGCCGAGGAAGAGGCATGATGAACCACTACATACTTGAAAGGACTACTCCATATAAGATAGGATAAAATGGAAATAGTTTTATCTTTGGAAAATTAAAGTCCAGGCTTAAATTATTTCAGTACTGGAATTGGATTAGGTTGATCTGGTTTTATTAGTCTCTTAGGAACTTGCTAAAAGCAACTGTAAATATTCTGGAAAAAAAGGTTATATCTAACTAGGCTTTACATTATCTGATTTTTGTGTGTGCAGTTAGTAAAGCTCATCTAAAACTTCAGGCACAGATTTATGACAGTGTGGCCAAAACCACAGAGGAAAAGAAATAGTAGAATCAAATTCATAGGGGCTTCAACAACGGAGTTACCCACCAGTGATTAAAAGAACTGTGCATTAGTATGTTTAAATATGCTGGAGTGGGAAAATTCAGATAAAAATAGAAAAAATTAAAAAACTGGATGAAAATTTTGAAACTATAATGAAATATTTGTAATTATGAGTGCTAATGTTCGTTTTTAAGAGTAAATTAGGTCTCATATTTGGGGAAATTAGTGAATTCAAAGATAGATTAGAACAGAATGTCCTGAGTGAAACATGCAGAGATAAAAGGATATGAAATAAAAATAAATAAGAATAGAATGTAAGACAAAGATGATATAGTAAGGTGGCCATACAGATACATACTTGGATTCTCAAAAGGTATGAGAAAATGAGGAAGAAAGTGTTTGAAACGATAGCAATTTAAAATGTTCCCAACGCACTAAAGATCAGACTACAGATTCAGAAGTCCTGTAAACTCCAACAGGTAAAATATAGGGAAAACTCTTAGTCCTATTAGACTATTAAAAACCAAAGCCAGTGGGAAAGAGTACATATTTTTGAAGGAGCCACAGACTGAAAGGTGACATGACAGTAGAAAAATTGGCATGAAATACTGTAATAATTTGAGATAGTGGAGCAATATTTCCAAAGTGCTGAAAGAAAGTAAATACTAAGAAAAATAATTTCCAAGAACAAAAGTCAAAATATTTTCAAGCTGGTCATGGTAGCTCATGTCTGTATCCCAGCACTGTATCCCTTCCTGAAGCAGGAAGATGGGAAGTTTGAGCGCAGCCTGGGCAACCTGTCACCTTACCGAGACTGTCTCAAAACTTTAAAACAATATTTTTAATTGACTGAGGAAGTAGCTCAGTGCAGAGGCTCTGGGCTCAATCTCCAGTACTGCATCACAGGTTTTTTCCTTCAGTCAGAGATTGGTCGAATTTGTCATTAGCACACCTGCACTAACTACCTGAGTATTCTTTAAACAGAATAACAATCATCCTAGATGGAAGGAGAAATGCAGAAAAGAATTGAAAATACTAAAATGGTATGTAAACCAATACATCCAAATTATTATTATAAATAATAATGATGTACTTTGTGTTTTATTTGGGGTGATGCTAGAGAGGGGGAACTATTGAGGAATAGACCATATTTGTGTTGATTTCACATTTTGTAAAAAGTTTTAAATTGTTTGTCAACTTCTGTTAATGGGAGATTTTACTGATTTTAATAGAGAAGAATGGACAGAAGCTATCCAGGCTGTGGCAGACAGACTGCAGAGACAAGAAGAGGAGAGAATGAATTGCAGTCCAACTTCACAAATTGATAATATAGGAGAGGAAGAGATGGATGCTTCTACAACCCATCATAAAAGAAAGGTAGAAAATAATGATGACTCATTCTACTCGGCACAGCATTTATTTGTCTGGAAGAAGTATGCTAAAACCTCCCATTTGCAGAGACCTCTCAGCTGGTTTTCTTGTGATACATATATGTGTGGGCATTATTGCCTGCTTTGGAAGCACATAATGGACTGAATGGGCTCTTGAGGAACTTGTGATTGATGTGCCATCATACATCTTCGTAAATTATATTTTCCCCTTGTTTTTAATACATTTTAGAAACTTGGGATTAAATATTTTCCCTAGTGGTTTGTTCTTCCCCATTTGGCATTATTTCTAAAAGTTGGAGCAGAGATGGCTCTGGTGTTCCTGCTTGGTAGCCTCAACCTTACTAAAGTCATCTGGTTTTTATGGGAATTGTAAGTGATTTCACTGCTGTAGAAAATGGGAAAAACAGCTTTGTTAAATAAAGAAATGGTATTTCAAAATTAATCAAGATTGAGGTGTTGATTTACATTTCAGAGACAAATTGGGCCTGGTAGCATACACTTGTAATACAGCTACTTCAGGAGGCTGAGTCAGGAGGACTACAGGGTCAAGCCCAGCTGGGGCCACTTAGCGAGACCCTGTCTCAAAATAAAAAATGGTGGGGGATGTAGTTTAGTGATAAAACTCTGGCTTCACAAAAAGAGAGACAGAGACAGAGGGAGAGGTCAATACTGTTTAGATAAGTATATTGTAGAATATATTTACTATAACATAGGGAAATTAATCTTCAAGTAGGAAAACACAAATATTCAGAGTATTAGCATGAAATTTGGTTCCTGAGATATTTTTGTTTTGTTTTGGCATTGTTGGAGACTGAATCCAGGATCTTGAAGTGCTAGGCAAACACTGTGCCACTGAGCTACACCCACACCTGGAAATTTGGATTATTAGCACGGTGGTTAAAAACTTTTTGGAGAGGTTTGGGGATTTAGCTCAGGTGGTAGAGCATTTGCCTCGCAAGCACAAGACCCTGAGTTCAATCCCCAGCACCCCCCCCAATAAAAAACTCACAAAACTTTTTGGAATTGGGCTCTGGAGTTCAAAACCCCTCTTCCACATGCTAAGTGTGTGAACTAAGTGAATTTAAATACTCAGAATTTACAGGGTTAGTTATTCTTTGTTTATTTGTTTTGATTAAAATAATTTATTTGATCTTAGTCAAATGTCTGCATACCTTTTCTGTCTTCTTTGAAAACTTACCTTTTTTGGTTGAACGGAATATTACTTAAGGCACTTTAACTCACCTTGTTCCTCAGTTAAAAAGAAAAACTCACCTAGCTTTACCCACCTACTCACGGATAAGAAAGCTGCTTTCGCAGGTGTGTATGCACAGGTACACAATTAATTTGATATTTGACTGCATTGGTAAATTTAAAATCAGGTTGCAATTAATGTCTGAATTTGAATTATAGTCTGTGCTGTTCAGAACTAAGCTATACCAGCTCTACCTTGTTAAATTCTCTAGAATTTCTAAAAGTCTACTTAACAGGTTAATAAGGTACTATTAAGATAGAGATTGAAAACAGAATTTGTAACACCCTAACTTGAAGTGCTATGTCTGATGGACAGAAGAATTTTGGAAATGAATGTGGAAATTTGTCAGAAAAATTTGAATAAAAAGGTAAAGTTTTAAAATATATGAGAGTGAAAAATATATAAAGGGTTTTTTTTTCTATTAAGGCTGGTTATAAGTGATTATAATAGCATAATACATTTTCCTTTTTTCACAGTCATCAGCATAGATATTCTTATAATTCATCCTCACTTCTAATTATCCTGTGTAAGCATTTATTTTATGTTTGTTTTGTGGTACATCCTGAGCAATACTTTTGTTTATATTATCTCTTTTAATCTGCATAAGAGTCATCTGAGGTAGGTACTGTTCTCATCCCGTTTTATAGTTGAGTTATCTAGCTGGGCATGGTGACACATTTCTATTATTCCAGCATGCTGGGAAGTTGAGGCAGGAGGATTACAAGTTTGAGTCCAGCTTGGACAGCTTAGTGACTTAAGGAGACCCTGTCTCAAAATACAGTTGTCATTGGATTCTCAAAGAAGTTGAATATTTAATCAAGCATATAAGATCTTTTAATTATATACCATACAACTTCAGTGTACAACTTACTTCTTTTCCTTGGTTCATATATATTAAATATGTAATTTCTATAATTATAACCGTTATATTAGAAATAAAGTTACATAGATCATACCCTCATGATTATACTGTTTCTCAAAATATTATGGCAAACTGTTGAACTTAATGCAATGCTTATATATTAATTAATTTTGTTTTATAGTGGTAGAAAGAGAGGATCTCAGAGTTCTGCCTGGGTCAGAGTCCTGGCTCTGTGTGCGATGGTGGGGAAGGTGTCTTAATCCTTGCATCACTCAAATCGCTCATCTCTAAAAGAGGGATACTAGTGGGGTACTTAGCTCATGTTATAAGGTTTAAAATGAAGGACTGTGTAAATCTGTCAAATGCTCGGATTGTACATATATAATAAATATTAGCCATTAATGTTAGCTAGTGTTCTACTTTGCCACATGAAGATTACATCTTTACAAAACAGTTTGTCTTAGAATTTGAAACTGAGTCTCCAAAATGAAAAAAAAAATTGATAGAAATATTTTTAATTTATTTGGGGCTCACTTTCTTAACCATAGCTGTTTTTCATTGTTCTTTATTTCATTTCATTTTAAATGAAATAATTTAAAGTAGTTTTGAATTGAAAAGAATACAGAAAAATAACATTGTACCACAACCTGTTCTATGGTGGACCTAATGACTTACTTAAACACGGCAAAATATTACTGTCACTTCTCTTAAGAGAAATGGTTTCTCTAGAACTGTATCTTTACGAGTGTCAGTGTGCAAAGAATTACAGAAGTTCAGATTTTTGTTTAGCTTGTGACACATTAAAACACAAGCATATCCATAATTTACAGGGCACATTTTCTTCTTCACTTTTTGAAAAAAGGCAATGGGATTCAGAAGCTAGCTCCTGATTATTGATTATGGTAGCTATGCTGAAAGTGATCTTGATCTCTCTGTCTTTTGCTTGGAGCCGACAGGTGATTACTTACTGTAATTGTGGAATATTGCCATGGAATCTGCTCTGCCAGTTTCAGCTCTTGGAGAAGAAAGGATAAGGTGGTAGAGAAGTGAGACAAGGGCTTGGCATCCAGATTTAAGTCCAGGTCTATATTTGAATTAAAAGGTGATGTTTTGGAAGAATTTGATTAGAGGACTCAAAGTGCCTATTTTTGGTCTGCTAAGCTGCCATTCTTACCTACCCATCCTATCAGATATATGAGGGCACAGGGTATATGAAGATAAAATACTACTTGAAAATCAGAGTTCTACTTAATTTTTAACTGTTCAATGCAGGCCTTTGTGGAACTAGCTGGTTACAATGATTTAAACTATAAACAATACCTCCTACATTCCTAGAAAGTCTATCTCTAACTCTTGGGATTTGATTTTTAATCACCTGCTGCCCAGCCCTTTCCTGTTAACACATGGCAGGGGCTAGAATGTAAAGAACGAGATGGGGTGGGGGGTGGGGGGTGGAGTAGTGATAGTAGGACCTGCTAAAATCATGAGATCTTCTTCTTGAATCTGCCTGCTGAGGAGGAGGGTGGCATAATCAGTGTCGCAGAAGTTGGTCAGGGCTGTAGTTCAGGGCGGAGGGGCTGCATGGCCTGAGCGAGCGATGTGTCCTGGGTTCTGTCCTTAGCCCTCCTCCCCTGGGAGGGGAGATACAGTCCACTGTTGTTGAAGTTACCTGATTAGATTAGCTCCACCTCCTTAGGAGCACTGGAGGGTGGTGACAAAAGGCAGACTTCCTTGTCTCCTTTTTACTTGTTTTGTTTTTGTTTTTTAAATCTAATTCGTGGACCTCACAATCTTTTTTTCTTACCTTCTAGATATGTGTGATTTGAATATATTAAGTACTTGTTACATATGCATATACCACTCAACCTGAAACAGCCACATTAATATGCAAAAGAAACAGTATAACAATGTAAAATATTTTGCTAATAAAATCTTAAAATTGGGTTTTGGAGGATTAATTTTTCTGAAGAGTGTCCATGCTCCCATTTTTTTATTAAAGTCTTACTATATCTTCTCTTTTAACATCATCCAGAAGAGAGAAACATTTTATAATAGCTTATATTTCATTTTTAAAAAATAGATAATTACTGTGTATGCCTTGGTGAACATTAGTATTACAGTATCATTTTAATTTTCTGAAATTTTGTCAAAATAGATATGAAATCTCTTTCTGATTATATCACATAGAATGCTTTTTAACTAATATTTTAATTTCCATGCAAATTCCTTTTTTTTAAAGGTTGACAAATTGACAGAAACTTTGAAATTAAGAGTTAAGGCTGTCAAATGTTTTCTGACTTCGTTGTCCCTAAGAATTGCAATCCTTGAGAACCTAATAATAGCTTATAATTATATGTTGCTTTTCATCTGAAAATGTCATAATGAAGTTTAAAAATTACTTTGTAATTTTTATCCACAATAATTCAGTTTTATTTTCTATGTTATTTAGTAATAGAACATAGTAAGTATTATTTTCTAGTACTTTAAAGTGAAAAAGGAGGAAGATATTGCCCAAATGAAACTTTGAGCAATAGAATGATGTTGTGGCTTAGTTATGAGAATACTGTCTCTAATCTATTATTGCCATAGATCAGAATGCCCCAAAGTTAATGTCTTAGAACACCAGTATGTTATTTCGCATGATTTTGTTGTTTGCAAGCAGTCCTGCTTATAGATGTCTCAAGCGGTTGCCTTCAGCTTACACATGGGCTACCCTGAGAAATCCAAGAAAGCCTTTCTGACATGTCAGGAGATCCATGATGGCCTTTGGCTGTGGTATTCATAAATCTCTAAACCAGGTTTACATTTAAGAAGTAAACTGGGCATACAGAATTAGATTCTCTTCCATCAAAAGCCTATTAAAATAATAGTAAGGGGATTTCAAAAGGAGACAAGTCCACAGAATGAAAGCTGGGAGAGGGAGAGAACTACAGGATTTGGGGAATTTGTGGAAGAAACAGAGCAGAAGTCCATGCAGAGAGAGTGTAGAGAACAAGCAGTAGTCTACCTGGAAGAATCTTGAAAATCACCTGACTTGGACATAGGAATGAAAAATGCAGCTCAGAACTGGCAGATTCATTAAAAGATATTCTTCTCAGAGCTCTTTGCCTTTCTGTTCTGAATTCTGCCAGTTGTTTTCTCAGAAGTTACAACCACAGTCCTCCTTAGATTTCATTTCACTGAGTGCCAACATTATTTTCAACATTTGTTATAAATATCTTTTTCTTTCTTGGATTCCATCCTTATTCTCCTGGAATACATTCTCAAATAGCTCCTTCTGCCAGGTGTGGTGGTACATGCCTGTAATTCTAGCCACTGAGGAGGCTGATGCAGAAGATTGCAAGTTTGAGGCCAGCCTAGATAATTTAGCGAGACCCTATGGGGGGGCGGAGAGGGAGAGAGGGAGGGAGGGGGAGGGAGAGGGAGAGAGAAAAAGAAAAGAAAAGAAAGACAGGGAAAAAGAAAAAGATTTTTTGCATAGTATGCATAAGGTCCTAGGTTCACTCCCCTGTACTGGAGGAAATAAAAAGGCCTGCTCAGAAGTGTGGCTCCTTTAAGCATATTTGGAAGTGTTGTGTAGGGCATTGTTGATGATCACAGGCAGAGTCCTGAGGGGAGAAACACTATTAAATCCTTGGAAGTAGGTGATGATGGCTTTCCCCCTGTGACCTTTCATTTGACTTCATAATTTGACTGGCTATGGAATAAGTTCTAGGTTCAGAATAATTTTCTCCAGTATCCAGGAAATGCTTGAATTATTCTCAGCATCCTTGATTGCTGATGAGACAGCCAATGTTGGTCTGATTCTTTTTTAGGGATTCTTAGAAAATTTGTTTTCGAGTGGATGTTGCAAAAGGATATATACCCGCTACCAATAAATTGTATCATAGTTCATTCATATTAGACCTTTTATTTTGTGTTTTTCAGACAATGAATGATTTTGACTATTTGAAACTACTAGGTAAAGGCACTTTTGGGAAAGTTATTTTGGTTCGAGAGAAAGCAAGTGGGAAATACTATGCTATGAAGATTCTGAAGAAAGAAGTCATTATTGCAAAGGTACTTGATTAGAGGAGTTGATGACTAAATTTTTGTGTGCAGTGAGCACGTGTGCTTATTACAATCACTCATGCAATGATGAAATGTAGAAATTCCCTTAAATATTGGTGGTAGGCTACTGCTATAGTAATATATATTTATCAGTATTGATAATGTTAAGATTTTCAAAAGGTTATAGTATACATAAATTATACTGAAACTGTTTTATTCCTTTACCAAAATAGAAATTTTTGTATCTTATATGGTTAGGAGATTGTTTTTACTATATATTTGTGATCTGTATTACTAATTTTACTATTATTGGTTTTTAATGTTTCCCCCTAATGTTCTGAATTTTCTAATAAGCAATTGATTAGAATAGTATAAATGATTTTGTATTTTTAGCTTACAGAATTTGTGTAACATTGGGTGGGAAAGACACCTTTAATAGATTTGAAAATACTAGAATAATGAAGCTGAAAGAAACTTCAGCTTTAAAATTTCTTTAGGAGTTCTAATCCCCCACTTCATAACTTTATTTTATTTTCCTTAATTTTAATTTTTATTGGTACATATTTGTAGTACATGGTGATTATGGTCATCATGGAGAGCTTTTTTTTCCCCCACTTTAGACCTTTACAAATATTTAATGCATTAATGGAGTAATTTCTTACTCAGAGTTCTACAAATATTTGACGTATTAATGGAGTAATTTCTTACTCAGTTTGACATTGAATACTAGTTCCCTCAGTAAGCAAATTGGTACTTTACAAATGACACATACCATTATGGCACACTTTATAGATGACTTTAACTTTCAGGTACTTTAGCTATAGTTTCCTCATCTGGGGTCGACTGCTCCGTATACTTCATGAAACTACATTCCTCTGTCAGGGCATATTTGCTTCAATCTGAGCTCCACAAGTACTCATCTATTAGAAAGAACATTTTGCTTCGTAGCTATAGAGGCCTGCATTTAATCTTAGCTAGTAACATTTAAGAACTTTTTTTGTGGTGTACTCTCTGAGTGGTATTTGGATATACTGGGGGGCATATTTGTTCATCACAGTGACCGAGGCTGCCACTTTTGACAGTTACCAGATGGAAGCGGGGCATGCTGACTGTGTGCTGGCCAGCCCCTTGGAGCCTTAGTTTTCTCGTTTGTAAAATAGGTAGGATGAAACCCACTGGATGGAAATATTATGAAGATTAGGATAAGTATTTAGCATATACCTTGCGCTTGTTATTAATTAAACTGATATTTTTCTCTGGAAGGTAGTAGAGTGTAGTAGGCTCCGTCACTTACTAAATGATCTCAAATTACTAAACTTTTTATATCTTTATTTTATCCACGAAATGGGGATAATGGTGCTTCTAGGATACCATTGTTATGTTTAAATTAATAAATGTAATAGTATTTGCCATCATAATTAAGCTTTAGAAATTACAAATGGAGAATTAGAGTATATGAAATGAAAATATAAATATTTGGTATTATTAATGTCACGTTACTACCATATATCAAGCATCAGTAAATACAGTTCAGTTTTGTTTTCCTTCTACATCTGGCCTCACTCGGCTCCATGCTCTGACTTTTATTTATCAGACTTGGGAAGATCCCATTAGACTCTGTATGATTCACTAATTACTTGTACTTTTTTGTGTATCTGTACATATTTGGGTATATTTCACAAATGATAGACTATCCTGATTGATACAGTTTCTTCCTGTTTTCGCCAACAAATCTATTTATCATTTTCTTAAAAGAAAATATACTTATTTGTAACAAACTGATTAACCAGTATGAAATTTTGGAGTGCTATGAGAGCTGAGATTTAAATTCTGATGTGCTCTTCACAGAGTATCATAGCAGGGAGAAAATGATGTTGATATGTTCTTTTACTGGTGCCATTAACCTTTATACTTTAATTTCCTCTTATAATTAATAAATATATTTTAGGAGAAATACTCTTGAGACTATGTGAATATCCTGTTTCTTTTAAAATGTTTTGCTCATTTTAATATCCACCAGTAAACCCTTTCTACAGTGATTATTACTGTGGCATTCTAATGATGATTTTCTATTTTCCTCATTCCTTATATATTTATCCTTAATCAGTTCAGTTTAGTTGAAAACTGATCTAATCTGTTAGTCTTTCAAAGAATCACCCTTTTGTTTTGTTCATTTTTTAAAATTACTTCCCTATCCTCATACTTATTTGTAACTTCTGCTAGCTTTAGGGTTACTTTGTTCTTTTGCTATTAATTCCTGAGGTTATAAAGTTAGGTTGTTGATTTGAGACCTTACTTCTCTTTGTTTTTTGGTGGAACTGAAGGTTGAACACAGATTTTTCACACGGAGCTACATCTCTGGCCACACCTACCCCTCCCTTTTTTTTTTTTTTTTTTTTTTTTTTTTTTTTTTTCTTTTCTTTGAGACAGGGTCTCAGTAAATCACTAAATTGCCCAGGCTGGGGTTGAATTTAAGATCCTCTTACCTTAGCCTCCCAGAGTGCTGGGATTACAAGCATTCACTACTATACTGGTGATCTTTGTTCTTTTTCATGTAAACATTTACACAAGGTGTGATCAAAAAATATGGTGAATACCTAAAATTTGGGTTTTAAAAAAAAATTTGCAGTAAAAGAAACACTGCCATTAATTCCCTGCAGAATATTTTGAAGCAGTTCTGGCAGTCTTCTTTCATGGGTGTGATCAAAGATAGCGTGAATGCTGCTGCCGTGTGCCACCCAAAAGAAAGGCAGCCTGGAAAACACTAATGTGTGTCCTCATCTCCTTTATCCACCAGATCTGGCAGTGCAGCTTCTGGCTTTTTCCACCAAGTGAAAATGACCAGAAAGGTAAACATGGTGAATCAATTCAAGATGTTGAGGCAGGACAACTGAAGACATGAAAAAAACTGTTTTGCCACAACTCTGTCCCTACCTACTACCTTTCATTTATTGGCGTGTCAGTATCTTTATGTATTGTGTGTCTAAAAACAGAAACTACTAATTCTTAAATACATTAATCTCTTAAATTATGTAGGAAAAGGTGACATTAAAATCCAAGGCTAGACTAATAATAACTTTTGTATTTGTCATGCATTTGTTTTCTAGAGATCCTTATTTCTTAATATAAATTCAAGTTACAATCTAATGTACTTTTATTTCAATCTGAAGGGCTTCTCTTCATCATTTCTTACAGTGTAGCTCTAGTAATAAGTGAACTGCTCAGCTTCTTTTTCCCTGAGAATATGTTCTTCTGCACACGTGCGTGTGTGTGCACATGTGCATTGTGCTAGAAATGGAGCCTAGAGCCTTGTGCATGCTAAGCAAATGCCCTATCACTGAGCTGTACCCCAAGTCTTCCTTCTTGTTTCTGAACAGTATTTTCACCAGATACAGAATTCTTGGTTGCCTTTTGTTTTTCCTTCAGTGCTTTGAATATATCAGCCTACTCTTTGACCTCCTTTGTTTCTTATCGAGAATCCCTTATAGATAAGTTACTTCTCTCTTGCTGCTTTCAAGAGTCATTGTTTTTGAGTGGTTTTGATTGGAATGTGCTTCACTGTGGGTTGTATTTATCTTGCTTGGTATTCATTGAGCTTCTTGGTTATTTGTAGTCATGTCTTTTGTCAAATTTGGAAAGGTTTCAGCCACTATTTCTCTTAACTCTTGGCACTTCCATAGTGCATATGTTTGTCCACTTGGTGATGTTCCCCGGCACCATCACTTAGGTTCTGGTTACTTTCCTTAATTGTTTTACTGTCCACTTTGCTGTTCTTTTTCATTTCCCTACTCAAATCTGCTTTTGAGTCACTCTAGTGATTTTTCATTTCTAAAAAAAAAATCATGCTAGCATGGAGCATAGAACCCAAAGGTGCTGACTTACCACTGCAATTCAGATATAGCCTGGTGTTGGTCAATCTTCCATTCAAATATACCATCTTTCAAATGGTTTTTATGAATCAAACCAACACTAATCCCAGTGGTGGGATTGGTATTGTCCAAAACCCAAAAAACCTGAGGAGGTGTGATTCTTCTTTCATACTTCCATGGGGAAGAAATAGGAGCAGTTAGTTTTTAATTCCTAATGGAATATTGTGGCTAGCTCCTGCTGAATTTGTTCATCAGAATTTTATAGTTTGGGAAGACCCTTGGATATTTGATGCAATTATCCTCTGGTCTCCAGAATTCATATGTGTCACTACTACATTCAAGTCAGTCCAGCTTGTTTGTTAAGTTTTTGATATTGTCATAATGGTGCTCATTTCGGCAGCACATATACTAAAATTGATATTGTCATAATGTCAGGATATTACACTTTCGTATTCAGGAACCTGTATCAAGTTAGAATCCTTTATGAACAAATTATGACAGAAAGATGGTGAATTCATGTACCAATACAATGTAATAGATGAAAATTGGGATCATTCCCACTTGAAGACATACTAGGTTTGTTATGTTTCCCTTGAAATTAGAACCGAGAAGAAAGCATTATCGAGATCAAACATGAGTATCAGTCTCCTTTAGCTGTCATATTTTTGGCACTTGTTGAGACCGTACTAGGTACTGCTGAGGCTATAGGTGATACTACAGGCAAAGCAACCAGCAAGCTTCTTTACTACAGTAGCTGAGGTGTTCTCTAGTCAGGCATGATGTCCTTTCCCAATAGCGTGCTCAGGCAAAGTGGATGTAGTCTGTTCACACACTCTCACTTTCATCCAAATTTCACTTTAATCCCATCACCCATTTCATCCTCAGACCCTCCCAGTCTGATTGTAGCCCCTGTTAGGACTTCACCACAGGTTTTGGAATCACACTGCACTGGACTCTTCTTCCAGCGATCCGCTAGAAAACTTCTTCCTTACCCCTATTTTACCCCTATATGTGCACATGGACTTTAGTCCCTAGCCAGAGTTTGGTCCAAAACTGGTTTTTCTGTAAATCCTAATCCTGAATAATTTGCCTCAAAAGTGAGATTCATCATTGTCATTTTTGCTTCCCAGTATTCTATGTTCTTTAACTTTGGGTACAGTGACTGTGTTTGTTTAGAACCTTCAATGTTGGAAAGCCAATAAGGACTCCCATTGGTCCACCCAGTTATTGATAGTGCTGCACTAAATCCTTTGGGTCAACCTCATCATTGTCCACTTTATCCATTCCCTTCCTTAGTGACCATTTAAAACTTCACCTTCCTGCAGTAACTGCTCTGATTGTCCTCTAGGTCTTTCTTTATTCTCTGAGTCAGTCACTCCCATTTTCTTAGCATCTGTACGAACCAGAGGAAGAAGCTAAAACATATGATACAACTTCTTAATTGTTGCTTGGTTTTGTTGCGGTTAGATTATATGGGTGCTTGTATAGAAGGGTTCCCTTTAGACAAGGTACTGACCATGACATTACTAAGGAGCATGTGATCATCCTAATGACCATTATGCCAACATAGCACAGCTTTCATATGTAGCATACCAGCCACTTTGTCTAGCAGTACCATTTGGAGCAGGAGAAGACAATCCCCCTTTTCAGGATAAACAAACTTTACTGTGGCTTTTGCTCAGTCCACTGGAATAGCTGTCCTCTTGGGAGGAATCTGTCGTATATTTGGATCATGTACGTTCATCTGTGATCATTCCTTCATAAGCTATGGGACGGTCCTGTATCAACCCAAGCAGCTGCCGGATTCAAAAACCAAAGATATTACCCCTAAATTAGTCACTTTACACTACATTTTCATAAAAGCTTTTTTGAGGACCTGATGATACCAATCCAAAAATTGGGATAACTCCTTCATACCACCCACTGGTTCCATTGGTTCTTGGTTTCAGCCCTCCACCACCTGGACCACCTTCCCGGCAACCAGAAGGCACAGTACTTGGTTTTGCATCGTAACTTTTCTCTTTGATAGTAGCCCTTGGGCTAGATGCCCTTGCTCTAGTGGTATAAAATTTGAGCTTTTTCAACACTAGTGTTCACCTACCTTCTTTACTATCCTATACTTTCATTTTAGCCACTAAAGACATAAAAATTACCAGTGGGTTACATACTGTCCTTGTTTCTCATTATTTTGCACTTTTCATGTATCCAGTGAGCCAGTGCCTGGAGATTTGGTGCCATCGTTTCCAAATTCGATTTTATGTGTAGTGTGTTGTTGTTCTCATCTGTGGGTAACTTCGTACGTGTTGGGCATCAAAGGTTTATTACTATCTTTTGTGCCATCTTTCCTTTTTCTAAACACTGTTTTTGCCATGTTTTAGAGAGTCAGGAGTTGACGTACAGCTGCTCATTATTTCTGGGAGATGTACTTGTCCCTGTTTGTGGTTGCCCAGGGTTGGTTAGACAGGCACTGGTTGAGAGTTCTGAGCATAAAGAAAATGAGACACAGAAAAGCATTCCCCCAGACCAGTTGAACCACCTCCATACCTGTCTGGAGGGAAACCATAAAAAAAATCCTGTCAACCTAAATACCGTTAATATGGTCTCATTGTTTAAAGTACCATTTTCCCCCTCCTCCTGTCTTTTTCCTGCTTTCCAGTGTACTCAAGAAAATCGAAAAATTGTAATGGATCAATTTAAAGTATTTTATTTCCTAAAAACTTTTTTGGCCTTTTGTAATGTGCAGGACCCTTCTCCCATGATGGGAGAGACAGGTAGTTACCTGAATCTTGGTTGAAAAGGTTATATAAAAGGAAATTATAATAAAAGGGATACTTTGCTTTTCAAAAACAAAAAAAGAACTGCTCTGAGAAGCCTTACTCCTGATTATCAGCTGTGTCAGTGCCCTTAAGATCAGTCCCTGGGCTCAGTGTTTCAGGACTCACAAGACTCAGAAATGCTGATGTTCACTTACGGTTACGGCTTTTTGTGGTGACATGATACTGATTAAGGTCTAGAAACAGAAAGCATATGGCACAAAGTCCGGAAGAAACCAAGTGCAAGCTTCCCGGCATTCCAGGTGGATTGCATGGAAGCACTTAATTTTTCCAGCGACTACATGTGACAATACTTCTCAAGTGTTGTCAACCAGAGCAACTTACCTGAGCTTGGTGTGCAGGGTTTTTATCGGAGGTCAGTCATACAGGCAAGCTGCTCCTGCATGAGCAGCCTGAGCTGCTCAGATTCCATTTCCTGGAGCCAGTTCAGGCACATGGCCTACGTTATTCATTCCCTCATTAGCACAAACTATCTAGTCAAACTGGTACCATGCAGCCCTGGATCTCTGGTGTATAAAAATACTCCCGTAAGATAGAACACTGTGATTTGCCCAGTGGCTCACGAGCTGGAAGCTTGTCCCCAGTGTGGCAGTGTTGAGGTAGTAGAACTGTCAAGAGGCAGGCCCCAGTGGAAGGCACTTAGGCCCTCATGAGTGCGTTAATGCTGCCTTGCAGGACTGAGTCAGATCTCATGGGATGGGTCTGTTTCTAGGAGAGTGCATTGTTTTTGAGCTTGGATTTTTTGGCTTTAGGCTCTTGCTTCCTCTTGCCCCATGATAGCTTTTGCATACATGCTCCTTCCACACTGATCCACTTCCTGCCATGCTGTGATGTAACTGGGGGGCTCTCACCAGGGTGCTGCTGTGAAGCTCTCTGGAACCTTCCAGCCACCAGAATAGTGAGTCAGATAAACCTCTTTTTAATATGCATAGTATTCAGTTTTAGATGCTCATTTTTTGTTACAGCAACACAAAACAGACTAAGACAGAATATTTTAAGAGATCAGAGCTGACCAAAAGCCAGTCCTGAACACAGGCCTTCTTGGGGAATATGGAAGATTTGAACAGTTAAATCCTGCTTGCTTAACCCTTTCCTACACATGTATCTGTTAAAATACCAACCCATTATTTTGGCTCAATCACTGGCATCTTTTTCTCCTTGGACTTTTAATTACTGGTGACCTCTACCAAGAATGTGTTATCTGCCAGGCTTGTTGATGGATCCCCAGCTCTTTTTATTTATTACTGAGTCACTAAGTTGCCCAGGCTGGGCTGGAGCTTGTGATCCTTCTGCCTCAGCCACCAAGAGTACAGTACTTGGGGTTACAGGTATGTGCCACCGTGACCACCACTTTTGCAATTTTAAATAAAATGATGAGGAATGCTTAGCATTTTGAGGAGGTGAGGAAGCAGTCTCTGAGACATCTGGAGAAAGAATGTTCTGAGTAGAGGCAGAAGTAATTGAGAAGGCTCTGAGAAAGGAGTGTACTTTGCATGTTTTTTGAATAGTGAATAGTGTCTTCCATAGCCTCTGGGGAGAAAATATTGTAAGATTATTTTAAGTACTTGTAGAATCTGCATTGTAAAGATATTGCTAATTACTCTGGGTGAAATAGGAAATCACTGAAAAATTTTAAGCAGTATAAGAAAAAGTCTGGTTTTCATTTCAGTAGTGTTACTTTGGTTGTGGCTTTGGAAACAGACTGGTTAGAAGCAGCACGCTCATTAGGAGTTAATTGCAACAACCCGGATAATTGATGTCATTGGCTTGCACCAGGGTAGTAGTGGGGGAGGTGGTGAGACATCATCAGTACCTTGATAAAAAGCCAGCAGGATTGCTTGACAGAGTGAATGTAAGTATGAGAGAAAGAAAAGAATTGAAGGTCATATTTTTGGCCTAAGCAACTGAAAAGATGTTGTTTCCTTTCACTGTGATCAAGCTGCTTGTGGGAGAAAAATGTTTTTTGAAGGCACATCAGGAATTAGGTTTCGGACATGTCAAGTTTAATATTTCTATTAGATCCCGAATTTCAATCATCTGTTACACACTTAGGTCAGATAGGTACTTTTTGAGTTTAGGAAAAAAGTCTAGGTTTGAGGTTTAAGTTTGGAAGTTCATTAGCATATAGACTGTGCTTAGAGCCAACCTCTGAATGAGTCATTGGGGGAACAGTGTACCTAGTGCAGGGAAGTGATCCTGAGGACTGAGTGCTTGGGGACACTGCTAGGAGAAGAGTAACCAGCACAAGAGACTATGAAAAGACAGCCACTGTGTACACAGTGGCTCACATCTCTAATCCCAGTACTCTGAAGGCCAAGGCAGGAGGATCTCAGTTTCAAACCCAGCCTGAGAAAATTAGTGAGATCCTATTTCAAAAATAAAAAAAATTAAAAATGGGCTGGGATTAAGCTCAGTGTGAAGGCCTTGGGTTCAGTGTGAAGGCCCTTTCTTACAGAGAGAGGGAGAGGGAGAGAGGGAGAAGGAGGGAGGGAGGAAAGGAAGGAAGGAAGAAGGGGGGAAGAAAGAAAAGGCAACCATTGAAGAAGAGGAAAAATTAAGAGATTATGATATCCTAGAAACCAATTTTCAAGAGGAGCAGTGATTAAATGTGTTAAATGTCATTCGTGGCTTTTCTTCTGAGTAGAAAATAAGACCACATTTTGAAAGTGTGAGGGAGTGAGGTTGAAATAAAGACAATTTAATGAAAAGCTCTGGATTTGGATATCCAGAGAGACCTGAGCTCCAATCCCAGCTCAGTAGCTTCACTGGGTAGCTTGGCAGGGTGATCGTGTGCATTTCCACATATACACCAGGCACAGAAGGAGGCGTGGGCAAGATTTAATGGAGAAGTAGCCTAAATAGGGGTGGTGAAAGGAACCTCAGAAGATACAGCTGAGATTGGGGGTGAACTTGTACTGGTGCTAGTCATTAATCATGTTTATATGAGTTTCGCTTTTCTTCTAAAATGTGGAATATAGAAGTAAGAGTAGAAATTCACTTGTTTCAATCCTGGAAATTGAGAGGGGCTGGAGGAAAGAGGGAATGTAAGACCCTCAGCACTTCAGGTTAGAAAAGCCTGCTTTCCAAGTGACGAGATCGTATTGCCCACCATCTGAGTAGCCTTTGGAAAAGGCGCATCAAGAACAGACTGTGAACTACAGTGCTTGACAAAGGTGACACAGCATCCCTGGAGAACAAAACAATTGTGCTTTCGTGTTCTGTATCAAGATGAAGAGTCTTCGTAGAAATTAAGGAACAGTGAGAAGACAGACAATGGGCAGTGGGGGAAGTATTAGAAGGCAGCATCTGAGCCATGCTTCAGTTTTCAAAAGGGAGAAATGAGAACCCAAAATTTAGAACTTGATGTCTCTTTTGATTTCTTCTTTAGAAAAATGTCTTCTAAAGAATAAGAAGCAGGCACAGATTGCTAATGCATGACTTGTGGAGGTGGCCAATAAGTGAATAATGATCACTGGCAGTCGTTGCAATTTAAAAATATATGTGCCAAGGTGCACTCTGATCCTCCTGCCTCCCCCCCTGCTCCATCTCCTCTTCTAGGTCTCATTTTATGAAGGATGAAGGAAATAAATGCTTTAGGCGTGGTATGTCTTGATTTCAGCTAGTTTCTGGTAGAATCAGTTACTGTAGACCTGGGTCAAGATGGAGAAAATAAAGTGAACAGAGTCAAAGTATCTAGTTAAATAGAAACTAAGCTTTGTCAACATGGCACACAGTCTCCTGAAATGAAAATGATCTTTAATGTTGCACTTAGACTAGGGATTGAAGTAGGATTACCACTGGCCTTTTCATCTTCAGCTTGAGCAATGTAACTTCGGTGGGCCTCAGTTTACTCACATAAACGGGAATAATAAAATCTAACTCAGCGAAAGAAGAATATATCCCCAATACCTTCATAATGGAGTATAAGTGTTCTCTTTCTCCTCTTTGCCATTCCCTAGTCCTGGTCTTCCTCAAAAATCCAGCTACCCTAGAACAGTAAGTGGGACAAATGGAGAATGTTCAGCCCTGTGTAGTAGAGGATGAGTGATAAATTGAAGCGAATTGGGAAAATAGGAGAAAGAGGACTATTCTGCCTCACATCCTCAAGAAAAAAAATCTCATTCCATAATCTTTCTATGAAAGAAGTTAGACATAATTCATTACGTAGTATTTTACTATGGATGAATATATAGAAATTTGTATTTCAAAAGAAACTTTTATTGTATATCCAAGAATTTCTGGGAATCTTGATTTATAATTAAGATCAGCGAATGGATTTTTAAAAAAGCATCACATTGTTTTAGTCACTGTTTTATCACTGTTATTTTTATCTTATTTTGACATGTTGCTTTTAACTGTAATTAAAAATTATTGGCATCTGTGTTCATTTTTTAAGCTTGTGCATACCTTATCTTCGTAGCAGAAACTAATTAGTATGTAAAATACAGTCCATTAAATGTGCATTAATGGGAAAAACTTCTAATCAGATGTAAAATACGGTAGAAAATGCGTTTTAATATATATGTACACTGCATTTCATTCCAATTCCATTCTTAGAACAAAGAACTATTGTTTCAGCGTTTGTCTCCATACATCTTTACTTGGATTCTTCCATATGGTTATGCAGACTACAGAATTTAGGACGAAATAGTTCTCTCTCTTGAAACTTGCTACGTGATTTCGAAATGTAACTATTATATGTAATGGACCAGTTTTAACAAAATAGAATAAATGCCCTACAGAAATTATTTCTAACGCACTAAACTGTCTTTCTGATTTTAAATGGGTTTCACATTCATTGTGTTTACTCTTTCCCTGATTTACTGACTCCGATTATTTAGCATCCTAAACCAGTGTGATCACTTATGTGCATCTCTTTCTTGCTGCTCATGAAGACATGTTTCTTGTGACTCACGCTCATGTTGGAGGCATGTAGCTTTTAGATTATTTCTACTGATCTTAAATCTCAAAAACAGCTTATAGCTTAAAACTATTTCCATTTTCCTGGTTCCTGCTTCTACCATAGTAGTCCAAGTCATCTCATTTCCTTCTTGGAGTACGATAATAGTCTCCTAATTGTGCCTTTCTAGTTTTGCATGAGTGAACTTTGTAGGACATAAATCACTGTATCAGCCCCCAGCCCCTCTTTCTCCCACACCATCACATTGCGCAGTCTGCACTCTTCTAGTAGCATTGGTTTTCTTCTCTACTCCACTTACAGTAAGTAGTATATAACTCCCATTTTTCCTTATTGTACTTATCAGAATTAGTTTATTATGAAGTTGGTTATTTATGACCACCTTGTCTTCACTATTAGTCTGTGAAGTCTATGAGCAAATCTCATCTTTTTTATTAAACTGCTTTATACTTTCAGTATCCTTACCATTTAGTAAGTACATGTCAGGGATTTTTTTTTTTAATGAATGGATTTGGTTCTGTATATCACAAATAGGCACTTTTATAAAGCATAATTATGTATTGCATATTCACTCTGTGGTGCTAATTAGCCATAGTATCCACGTCTCTGCTTTGTTTTTTCTTTAACATCAGTCACCATCTAGTTGAAATGGAAGCTCCATGGGAGCAGGAACTTTTGTTTTGTTCAATGCCCTGTCTCCAGCATATAGAACAATACTTAAAACATGTATTTTGCGTATTTGTTGAAATAACGGGTAGGTGAATAAATAAGCTTCTACAGATATGATGTCTTTGAATGTATTCCTGTGATAAGCAGGTCAACAAGCACTTAGTAAGTATCTGCTGAATGTTAACTGTTATGCTAGGTGCTGTGGGTACAGAACTCTGTAAGTTCTGGTATCATTTCTGCTTTTGATTTATTTTGTATTAAAATGTTCATTAATTTCAGGATCACAATATGGTATATCAGTAATTTTCAAATTGTTTGAGCCCTTAAGCTAGCTCTTATAAAAAAGTAGAGTGGTTCTGTGCGTATTCTTGAGTCCTCTGGTTTTAAATATGGCATTGTTAATTACATTTTACTTTCTATTCAGACTTAATTTTCTCACTCTCCTGGAATAACTTTAGGATTTTATCTTTGATCAGTTTGTTTCTCGTTTGTCTTTTAGATCTAGCTAGACAAAGGCTTCTGTGAAGATAAAGAATGCAGTGTGCTGATGTTTTGCTTTTCCCATGTTTTGCTTTTCCTTATAATGTGCTTTTGATTTGCTCACAGTGTTAAGTTGATCCAGCATGGGCTTTGTTTAGGGTCCTCCCAGAAGCAAAGAGCAGAGATGCTGTTAGTTTTTCAGCAGTTATTTCCCTGTGCTTTCCATTTTAAGATGGTCTTACTTTCGAAATATGAAACATCTTTCTTGTTCTCCATATGTTGAAGAAAACCTTTCCTACTTCACTTTTGATGTCAAAATGAGGTTTATGAGCAGAATTGGGGAAATACATTCTGTAGTGTATTTTTGGTTTGAAATACATGATCATTTTAGATTTTTTTCGTAGAGTGAAGGATTTGACTTTTTTTAAACAAAGTACTTTAAAAGTCTGCAAGGAAAAAAATACACTTTTATACTTTTACTTTCTATTTCTAAAATGTGCAGTTTAGAATTAAAATATATATATATGTAGTCTGTGTTCCCCTAGGAGATTTGAAGATTTTATGATTTTTCTTGAAATACATCTTTTATGTCTTCCTGAATAAAATTTATTACAAACATGAAAATATTAACTAGACTATGCAAAAATATTAACTGATAAGGCTTTTTCTTTGAGAGGAAAAGTGTACTATTACAATTTTCTCTATCTCTGGTAAATTTTTTTGGCTGATTTTTGTTTCACTATTAATACACTTAGATCAAGTGTGATGAATTTATGAGTCTGTACCTTTAGTCTGTACCTGAATTAAATCATTAATTTGATGAGGGGAGGGAAAACTGAGCAATAAAGGGAGCATGCTAATGAGTTTTTACATCTTTGCCTATCTCTGAGGGTAACCTCTTCTGATTTTGGAGAAATAGTACAATTTTTATATTTTGGTACTTAGAGTATATATTAATAGATTCCTTTTTCTTTCGTAGGATGAAGTGGCACACACTCTAACTGAAAGCAGAGTATTGAAGAACACTAGACATCCATTTTTAACAGTAAGTGACTATAAGACAGATGTCATAATCATAACATTTTAAATTTAAGGGAATTTTGTTACAGAAGTGAAACTATGAAGAATAACATTTTAAAAAACATTCATTTAGGTTTGGCATTTTCTTTGTGGAATGGAAAGACCATGAGTGAAAAAAATTTTTTAAATTGTTGGAATGTGTAGATTAACTTTATAGTATATAAGCATTTGCAGTCCTTCCTTTTTACTGCTTTTTGAAATCATTTTTCCCTGTGATGACTTTCCTTGCCATTAAAAAATAACTATAGAACAAATAGATCATCTCTGATCTAGTTTAGAGAGTTCACTAAGAAAATGGTAGACTTTAAAATGTTTTTTAATATTCAATGTAGATTTTATCTTTGTTTTTTTATTGGACTCAGATGCATATTTAAATGATCAGGCAGCTATTGTCTTCAAATATGAAAGGCAGAGATTTTAATTGACTGTATTTGGTAGACTTCTTTTGGGGATAGACTACTTTTAAAAATACAAGAATACTCAGTTCACTAAACATAGGAGAAATCCTGATATATTTTCTTCACTAGACAAAGTATGAACAGTGACTTTCATGCATGTAATGTGATTGTTTTGAAACAAACTGACTTTTTTAGTATATACTTACTTAGGTAACAGATAATTTACAAAGTTTCTCCACGTTTCTGATTCCAGTAAAGTATATTGACATTAAAACTAACAGCTAGACTTCAAAAGTAAAACCTTTCATTAAAGTTTTAAGATTATCTAAAGTAGGTATTTTCAAAAGTATCACTAGATACTCAGACTTAGTTATACTGTCATGTGTTTGTTGCCCAGTGTAGTAAGATAACATGTGAAATTACATGAACCAACTTTGTTGGGTTGGGTCGTATTATATACCCAGTATGCACTCATGTAACACACTTGACAGTATGTTAGAAACTTGAACATGACAAATTTAACTGTGTTCCTGAGGATGTTCACTAGTGTCCTGTGGAGGCCATACTTGAAGGTTGCACAGGTGAGAACTTTGAGAATGACTTCAGGTGGATGGTGCAATAGATTGTGAAGTGTTCGTTGTATGTACGAAATTTATGTTTACTTATAATTTTAATTATGCTCTAACAAAACCTATTGCTGAGCTGAATAAAATTTGTTTTACGTTTCTTAAAATCTTACTTATGCATTCTTAAGCAAATAGATGTGTAAGAAACAATAATAATTTGTTTCATCAGTCATGCTTACTATTTTTAAGTGCTATATTTTTGCTGATGTTATGATCAGAATGTAGGATTATGATATATCATTTTTTCTTTTTCATTTCAAGTCCTTGAAATACTCCTTCCAGACAAAAGACCGTTTGTGTTTTGTGATGGAATATGTTAATGGGGGAGAGGTAAGTCAAGAAGTAAATTGAATATTTACATGGTGGTATTTTCATTAAAAATGTTAATGTACAAATGATAGCAATTCTTTACTGGATAGGAATTTGTATAGCTCTTCTAACTAGTGAGTAGATGAGAGCTGAATAATTTCTAATGAATTGTTATGATTATTTGTTTTTATATAACTACTTTTATATATTGGAAAGCATACTCATAGTCTTCTTTTTCCTGTATTTTTAAATGTACAGTTTTACCACAAGTATGGTTTTTGAAATCATGTTACTAAATTTTGGAAACAAGAAATATAATAAGGCTTTATTGTTTCATAAAGCTTTTCCTCAAGTAGATTTTCTGAGAAATTTGTAAAAAGTTCTTTTTCCTATTTTGATCTTAGTTGAAAATAATCCATAATCAGGCACATTGTGTCTGAATTTTCTCTTATGTAGTAGCTAGTATGACTACAGAACTAAGGTAGAGTGATGGTATTTTAAGAGATTTAAGAGATCTTTGAATTTTGAAGTAAAATTCAATCACTTTGGTAGTACATTTCACTTAGTCTTTTATTTGTTATTCTTTCTCTTCCCTGTTTCTGAACAAAATCAACGTGAAGAAAAATGTTAACTTACAGGAATAATTACATTGTGTAATGTACATTTTGGACTTTCTGGAATGAACTTAATTATTAAATAGGGGCATGTATCTTATGGACTTGAAAATATTCTTATTGTTTGAAGTAAATATATCTATCTCCTGTGTAAAGTATTTTTTCTATAGAAGTATTTGATACATTAGACCTAGTTCACTGCAAAACTTCATTCATTGATATAGCTGGGCATGGTTGCACATACCTGCAGTCCCAGCTACTCAAGGAGGCTGGGGCAGGAGGATCACAAGTTTGAGGCTAGCCTGAGCAATTTAGCAATACCCTGTCTCCAAAAGGGGGTGAATGGCTGGCAGTATATCTCAGTGCTCCTTGGGTAAATCCCCAGCACCACAGACATTCATTCAAAGCAAGTAAAGATCTTCATTCAGTAAACACATTTTGAGTGCCTAGGTGGTGTGGGTTTATCTCAATGTGTTAAGACATAATCCTCGCTCTGAAGGAGTTTATATTTTTCTTCTAAGTGCATTATAAATTAGAATGTCTTTGGCCCCTAAGTCCTCATAAATTCATTAAAGACAATGCTTTATGAACAATCTAGCATTTAAGGTAGGCTTAATGAGATTTCACCAGGGACTCTGATTTAGGAACCTATTTCAGGCAGAGAGGAGCAGAGAACCACTAGTGAGTGAGCTTAGGGCAAGAAGAACTTGAGTAGTAGAATAACAATAACCTAGGAAAGCAGAACTGGGCACTTGGGGTCAGATGTCTGAAACGATATCCATTTAAAGGTATCCATTAAAAAGTGTGAGGCCCTCCAGTCTGGGCTTATACCGAAGTGAACAGAGCAAGATACGTAGTATGAAGTGAGCTCCCATTGTACTAGAAGAAAATAAGGACATGCGCACACACACAGGTATGTATGTTTGCGTGTGTACACCGAATATCTCTGTAATTATGCGCAGGACATTACATCTTCCCTTTGGAAACAAACCAAATGACTGAGGATAGAGCAGGAGGAGGACTGTTTTTCAATCACGTATTCTGCAGCTTTTGTTTTTTGTATAAAATACATGTTACCTGTTTAATAATTGAAAACAGATGACCAGAGTAGAAAATACTACAGAGAAATTGATAAACTGATAACAAAAATGTTTTTTACGTAGTCTCATGTATTCACATCTTTTGAAATGTTTATCACACCATTCTACCTGTTTGTTCCCACCAGTCTCTTACCTGCCTAAGGAGCGTGTTTGTTGGTGTAACCTTAGCACCCTACATACTACCTGGTGCATACTAGGTTCTTGACAAATATTTATTGGATTATTTTGAATTAATAAATAGAACAAATTACTTCAGGGAAAAGGGAAAGAAAGGCTAACAAAAGAGGTAAAATGGGATATACTAAGAAATAGGAAAAATAATAAACTATTATACTTATATAATTTATTGTGGAAGGACTAAAAGTAAAAATTCAGGACAGAGTATCTGAGGATATTTATAAAGTACACATTTATTTAGTTTCTGTGCGAGGCACTCTGGTAGGTATTGGTATCATGTAAGTCAGAGTTAAACACAGCTCTTACCTTCAAAGGGTTTATAGTCTACTGGGGAAAGTGGGACACAGAAGCTCCAAGTGTCAAGTTTGTTATCTGTGTCAGATGTGCAGTTGATGGGTTCTGGGCTTCACAGGACTGAAGCAAAGAAAGCTTCCTAGAGGGAGCTATCTGGCACTTTCACTTTTATTCTAAACCTATAATACTTATGAGATTAATTAATCGATGGCTGCTGAAAAATTTTACACACAAAAGCACATTTCTGGACTAGCCAGATGGTTCTGCTTAGCATTGAAACTCTTACTACTCTTGTTTGGCGTGTCATTTTCTGTTTTTTCCTCCAGAATTTGTTTAGGGATTGAGCTATAGATTGAGCTATATAAGGACTAAGTTATTTACTGCTTTGAAGCAGATGAAATGATTCAGTACATGACAATAATTTTAAAGTGCATGGGTAATAATTACAACATTGCCGTATATAAGAGATAAAAAATTTAAATTATATTTAGCAGTTTTAGTGAAAGTGGAATTTTTATATATGTAATCTCTCAATTTTTTATTATTTTAGATTATCAGATATACTTCATGGGTGACAGTGTAGCTCCCAGCAAACTGCCCCTACCAGAAATAAAAAGGAAAAAAGGGAGTACGATTGATTTTATATATATAGTTCTTCTAGGAACATAGTAGGACTATTTCAATTCCTGATTTACCATTTCGTGGGAGGTAATCTGTTTGGTGTATCCTTGTAGTAACATTAATTTTGGCTTTGTTTTAGGTGACATTTTGCCATTTCTTCTGCTCAGAGATGTTTCCTAAAATGCAGAAGGCTTAATTGTTGTAGAAACACTAATGAATGTAATAGTTAACATTTTTTTAAATGGAGAAGATTAAAATAATGGAAGCTGTAAACAGTACACCCCAACACTTCTGAATATACCATGATTTACTCCGTGGGGATTACCTGTGTGGTGTCTAGGAGATTCAGCCAGAGAACTCTATAGCCTGATGAAAAGTAAGGTCTGGTAAATTGATAGTACTCACCCAGATGGCAGCATACTCAGATCTCTTTATACCCAGTTTTTGCCGAGCAATAAGCTTCTTTAATGGGCTCATTAAAGTAACTATCCCATATTAATTAATATTTATTGTCTGTCGATTTTTAATTAACAGGCCTGTGTTCGGCAATGTTTATATTGTAATATAATTACAATAGTGAAGGCACTCCTTTATCTTTACATTTTCTTTATACTTTTGTGACTATCTGGACTTCTTTCATCTTAATAGACCACATTGGAGCATAGCATGTTCATGGCCATTCTTGTTGTAATCCTTGTTTGCCAGTTTTTTTTAAAGCACTAGGAAATATTGATGGCAGTGAATTGTGAGAGAAATGCTGGTGGCAAAAAAATCACTACTAGCTTCTTATAGTCATATTAGTACAATAGAACTGCACCATCATTGCATATATTTTATATTCTAAGAGATGGGCTTGGCAAGGTATAGTTTTGATAGATAGATTTAATTAATATAGCAATTATCCTTTTCAATAAATGTGTTTACAGAGTGACCTCCAGGTACCTGAATTTGTTGTCCTTTTATTCATTGTGAGTTCCTACTTCCAGTCTTAGTGTTTCATGAAATAAAAACGTTGATGTTCAAAAATAAAGTTTTATAAAGCATAAGTGTATTGTAAAGGACAGGTATTCACCTAAACTATATTCTTTCTTGTTCCAATGACAGAAAACTCTGCTAGGTTTAAGCATACAAAAGATGACAGTATGTTGACCTCAAGTGTAATACCCTCCTAAGGTATTTTTAAGGGTGTTTGATAATTTCTATGTTAACTTTAGAACCTACTCCACTGTTGTCCATCCAACTATTAAATTTATTTTTTTTCAGGTTCTGGGGTTCAAACCCTGGATCTTTTACATGTGCTAAGCTATATCAGTGAGCTATATCCCTACCCCATCTTTAATGAACAATTTCTATGGGCTTCACATCAGAGGATTAAGAAGTAAAGAGAACATAGTATACTGTTCCTTTAAGAAAATGGGGGCTGGGGATTTAGCTCAGTGGTCAGAGTGTCTACCTCACAAACACAAGGCCCTGAGTTCGATTCCCAGCACCAAAAAAAAAAAAAAAAAAGGAAAATGGGTGCCTTATTGGGCAGACAGACAAGAGAATACATACAGACTTCAGAGTGTCATTTTTGCCACGAGACAGAGATTGATTGATTGAGGCATCTAGTACAGAAAAAGTATCTGAAGTTCAAGTATCAGTAGCCAAGAATTGTGCCTGGAGATACCACACAATAAGACACATGGTAGTGATGAGAGAAGTTTAAGAAGTTCTAGGCAAGAGAAGCCTTAGAAATTGAGTATGTGAAGTATCCCAACTGAAGAATGTCCATTAGTTATACATCTAGTAGCTCCTGAGCAGACCACTGTGGACCTTTACCTTGTGGGGTTGGTGCAAGGTATATCCCTTGACTGAAGTATAGAAGGTACAAGGAATGGTTTGAGTCCAGCAGAAGAACACAGTCAGAAAAGTGAGTTCAGTGTAACTTTGGTGGATAGTAACTCAGCATATGTAGATTGAATGGTAAAGTCTCTAGTAATGTGAACAGTCACATTGCTGCTAATATATTCAAGTCACTCTTTTAATAGCTTAGATAATTCTAAGTTTAATACAAGAGATAGAAAAATATTCTGGGGAGAAAAAGTATACTGAAGACTAAGGCATTACCGAGTTTGGCTTAGGCATCCATGCTTAGGACTCTCCTCAAAATCTTGTTCACAGTTTCGTTGTTTCAGGCTTGTAAACTGGACTTGGTAGTCTCTCACAAGGCTCTCACAAGGCTGGAATTCCCAGGAAGTCAGAAATTCGTTGGAGGGTAAAGAAAAAGAATCATGTAGACGTGTAATTCGTCTGATAAGTTCTTCACAGTCTTTTACCTTCTTTATGTAGGTACTACTGGACCTTAACACTTTCGGTTACTATTCTCGTCCATACTTAGCCCATTGCATATGCTATATAAATTTATTTGATAAAATTCATTTTAATTTTTTGCATATAACTTAGTTTCATATCATTCTTGAAATCGTCTCATACTTATTCAGATTCCTCATTATTTGGCTGGCATTTTGACATACGAACCAAAATCATCTCATTTTAAATTCACATAAAACAGAAGTGCAGCAGTCAGCATTTGAGTTCCACTTACTAGTTTATGGAGGTGTGATTTGGATAATTTTTAAATTAAAAGTATAATTTCATATTCATAGTGATGATTTTTAAAATTTTATCAAGCGTATAGATATATAAGTATCTTTATTATCAGAAATCTGAGTTACTAAATTTTATGTAGGTATATCAGAATTCTACTGCTTTCACCCACATCTTATTCGAAAATTCTCAAGCCAAGAAAGATACATTATAATATTCACATTAGCATATAAAGTTCAAAGTAAAATAAAGTTGAAACTCTATATACCATTTTTAGTGTACAATTTTATGATATTTTAAGACCCATTTCCTAAAATGAGTCACTAAAGCCAAGTTCTAACTGCATTTAAAGTAAACATCTGAAAAAGCGATTAGCCTCAGTGTCTAAGGGGCTTACTGTATGTTCTACAAGCTGACATGGGTTGGCTGGAAATGGATGAACTGACCTGGCATCTGTCTGTTAATCGCCATGGTTATGGCAGTGAATGGCATTTTCATGGTATTAAGATTTCTCAAGGAGAGGTTGGGTTACACTAGAGTAAGCATTTCAAAAGGGTACATAGAAAAAGCAGCACAGTGGTGTGGCAACCTAGCACTCTGGGAAGCTGAAGCAGGAGGATTGCAAGCCCAGTCTGGGAAACTTGGCAATTTAGCAAGACTCTTTCTCAAAGTAAATAAGGATGGGCTGGGGATCTTTCTTAGTGTGAAAGCCCTGAGTTTAATCTCCAGTCTGTCATCCCCTCTCTACCAGCAATATGTAGGAAGAAAAACCTGAGGAGGAAAAATAGTACAGTGACACAAAATTATATTTAAATAATAAAAACTGTAGTTCAGAAACACAGTTTATAGTCTTTTGTGTTCTCCGTCTTTCACTTAACACACTACAAAAATTCATTGATATTATTGTGTATCTCAGTAGCTTATTCTTTTTATGACTTTATTGTGTGTTATTTAGCATGGTATGCTTATATAGTCACTACTAGATAGACATTTGAGTTCTTTGTAGTATGCAGCTATTCCATTACAAATCTTTTTTTTTTTTTTTTTTTTTTTGGTGCCAGGGATCGAACTCAGGGCCTTGTGCTTGGAAGGCAAGCACTCTAACCACTGAGCTAAATCCCCAGCCTCCATTACAAATCTTTATGTGAACATATATTTTCAGTTACTTGGGGTGAATACCTGTAAATGAAATTTCTGTGCCACTTGCTATATTCACCCTAAGAAACTGCCACGTCATTTCCCAAATTGGCTGAGCTATTTTATTCTCCTAAGATACCTTAACAGCACTTGGTGCTGTCATCTTTTTATAATTAGAATTATACTAATTCTAGTGAATGTGTAGTGGTATCCTGTAGCTTTAATTTGAATTTCCTAAATAACTAATGATATGGAACATCTTTGCTGATTTGCAGTTTGTATATCTTGTTAAAATCATGGCTGTTTTTTTCTTAATTGGGTTGTCTTCTTGATACTGTATTAGCAGATGATTTTAGGTACAAATGCTTTATTATAATATATTTGGCAAATAGTTTCTCCCATTCTGTAGTTTGTCTTTCCATTTTGTAATAAGAACTTTTTATGTTTATTTTTGTTTACATTTTAATCAGTTTCACACATCATTTATGTTCAGTAAAATTCATCAGTTTTGAACATACAATTCAGTGAATTTAAGCCAATGTATATAGTAGTTTACCATAACCACAATCATGGTAAAGGACATTTCTTTCACCCCAACCTTCAGAGCATTGTTAAATAACATGATGAAATAAGATATCTCTGCCTTGTATTTGATTTTTATAGTGAATGAGTCCATACTTTCACTATTAAGCGTGCTGTTGGCTACAGAAATGTTTTGGTGGGGTGGTGGTAGTGATAGATTCTTTGCAGTATTGGGAATTGAACCCAGGGCTTCCATGCTAGATAAGTGCTGTACTCTAGACTTTTTAAATCTTGAACTATATTCCCAGACCTTAATTTGAGACAAAGTCTCACTGAGGGAAAGGCCTTCAGGTTGCCCTTCAACTTGTGAATCTCCTACCTCTGTCTCCCTAGCACTTGGGATTACACATGTGTGCCACCAAGTTCTGCGTGGTTGTGGGTTTTTCCTAAATGCCCTTTATCAAGTTGAAGTTTTCTTCTTTTCCTAGTTTGCTGAACTTTCTATTTAAAAGATTTGTGATGGAATATTAAATTTTGTCAAAGGATTTTTCTGTAACTATTGTGATGGTTATAAGGTTCTTTACCTTCATTCTGCTAGTATCTTGAATTTCATTGTTTGGATTTTGAATGTTAAATCAAACTTTCATGTCTAGTATAAACTCCTGTTGATTATAATGTGTTATCCTTTTGAAATATTGTTGGATTCAGCTTGTTCTTTTGCATTATTGGGGATTGAACCTAAGGCCTTGTGCATGCTAGGTAAGCATTCTAGCGCTAAGCTACATACCTTTTTATTTTATTTGGAGACAAAGTCTTGCTCTGCTACCTAGGCTGGTTTTGAACTTGTGAACCTTCTGTTTTAGCCTTCCAAGTAGTTAGGATTGTAAGTGTGTGCCACGACATCCCACTCACTTTGTTCAGTTTTAATATTTTTTAGGTCTTAGCCAGGGCACAGTGGTGCACACCTGTAATCACAGCACTGAGGGTTCCAAGTCCAAGTCTCTCCTGGGCTGCTTAGTGAGACACTGTCTCAATATAAAAAGGGCTGGGAATGTAGTTTAGTGGTAGAGCATCCTTGGGTTCAGGTCCTAGTGCTGCCCCTCAGAATATTTTTAATCTTTTTTGGTCATTAGGCTTAACATCATGTAGGTATCTTCTGCATCCCTCTCCAGGAATAATGTCTCTGGGTTTGGATTCACAGTAATGCTAACTTCCTGAAATGCATTCGTCTGTTAAATTTTACTAGTCTTTTTTATTTTGGTTTTTGTTTTTTATGGGTGGTCCTGGGGATAGAATCCAGGGCCCCACACAAGCTAGGCAAGTGCTCTACCACTGAGCTACCGCCCCTGTCCAAGAGTTTTCTTTGTGGAAAGGTTTTTAACAATGGATTCAAATTTTAAAAAGAAAATACTGGATCATGCAGGAATCTGCTCCTTCTTGAGAAGGAATTTGTATAGATCTATGAATTTGTATAGTAGATCCATGAATTTGTGTAGATCCAAAAATTTATCTATTTTGTCTGGATTATTGATAGTTGCATTTTTTATTAGTTATACATTTGTGATAAATAATTATTATACTTACCTTGGGATTAACATATCACATCTTAATCATTTTTATGTCCCCTTCCTCTTTCACCTTCCCTTTTCAGCTCCCCTTCCCATCTCAGCAGTCTACTGATAATTTCAGAGTGTAGGCTTCACTCTTTTCCTTTATCAGTTATCTATCTAGTTCATTGATTTCTGCTTTTAGTATTTCCTTCCTTCTAGTTACCTTGGATCTGATGGTTTTCTTTTTGTAGTTTCTTAATGTGGAAACTTACAGCATTTACTTAAGTTATTTTTTCTTTTCTGATGTATTTCATGTTGTAAACTTCCTTCTTGACAATAATTTTTATAATTTCTGATATATTTGTAGCATATTGTAAATGTTACTTATGATTTCACATGTTATTTTTGTTATATCTGTTACTCGTTTCCCAAAAGTACTGATTTCTCTTGTCATGTTTTCTTTGATCAGTGGATTTTAATTTCCAAATTGTTGGAGACTTCTATATGTTATTCTTTTTTATTTATAGTATAATTTGCCTTTTTCACAGAATATACTGTATACCTTACATCCTTTCAAATTTATTAAGAATTGCTTTTTGACGTGGAATAGGTTCTATGTGTTGAATGTGCTGTATGTACTTAGAAGAATATATATTCTGTGTTGGGTGGAGTGTTCTATGGGTGCTAGTTAGATCATTATTTCATGATGTAATGTTGTCTAATTTTCTGTTTACTTTTTCAAACTTAGGGAGAGGTAGGTTGAAATTTCCAAGCACAATTATGGATTTCGTATTCCTCTGTTCATTTTCCCCTAACAACCTGTAATTAGGTTATACTTCTTAAAAATTTAATCTGGTAATTTCTGCCTTTTTAATTTAGAGTGCTTAGAGCATTTACCGTAAATACAGTTTGGATTGAACATTACAATTTCTTGTGTTTACCTCTGTGTTCTTTGTTTCTTACTTGAAAATATCCTCCCTTCTTTTTTTTTTTTTTTTTTTGTGGTGCCGGGGATCGAACTCAGGGCCTTGTGCTTGCAAGGCAAGCACTCTAATCACTGAGCTAAATCCCCAGCCCTCTTCCCTTCTTTTGTATTAACTATTTTGTAGTATTTTATTTATATTCTGCTTTTTGGATTAGCTCTGCTTCTTTGTTTTGTTGGTATAGTGGTAGCTTAGAATATGTCTTTTCTCATCACAATTTTCAAACCATGTGATATCACTTCACTTACATTTTGAGGCCCTTTTAAGAGCGTAAATCTATTTCCCTACCAATGGTAAGGTACACATTCTACTTCTGCTTAGGTTGTAAAATGCGCTGTATTTTTCTGTAAGCAGTCAGTTATCTTTCAAATTAAAAAAGCTAAATGAGGAATTTTTTTTGTATTTATCAGTCATTATTTCAAGTGGTTTTTGTTCCTTTGTATAGATGCACACTTATATTACGTTTTCCTTCTAAGTGAAGAGCTTCCTTTAACCTTTGGTTTAGTGAGATAATAGCTATAACTTTTCTCAGCTTTCTGGGGGAGAATCTTTTTTTTTTAATTTTATTTTAATGGTACATTTTAGATGTACATAGTGATAACATTCATCATAGGAGATTTGTACCTGTATATGATATATCTTGTTGCTTCTTTTTTTCCCATTTTCCTCCCCTCCCTCCACCCCCTCCTCCCTCCTTATTTGCAAAAGCTTCGTTTCTGTTTTTTCCTTCTATTTCTTATTTGTCTTGTCCCTCTGTTTCTTTCCCCTTCCCCTTCCGTTGTTTCCTTTCCCATTTGGACACTTTCTTCCCTTTCCCAATATAATACATTTTAGTCTTTATTTACACTTTTCAGTTTCTCACACCAGAGAAACAATGCAGTATTTAAACACATGTGTCTGATTTATTTCACTTAAGAGTATGGTCTCAAGATGCATCCATTTATCTAGAAATATCTCAAGCTTTATCATTCTTTATGGCAGAGTAGTACTCTATTGTATTAAAAAAAACCACATTTTCTTTATCCATTCCTCAGTTGATGGGCATTTGGGCTGTTTCCAAGATTTAGCTATTACAAACTGTGCCGCTATAAACATAGGTATGCATGTATTGTTGTGGTTTGATGCTTTTAATTCTTTTGGGAAGATACAAGAAGGGGAACAGCTGGATCAAATGGAACCTCTATTCCTAATTCCCTGAGGAATCTCCACACTGATTTCCGTAGTGGTTGGACCAGTCTACATTCCCAGCAACAGTGGAGAAGGGTTCCTTTCTCTCCACAGCCCCTCTAGCATTGTTATTGGCTGATTTGTTGATAATAGCCATTCTTTCTGGAGTGAAGTGGAGCCTCAGGGTTCTTTTAATTTGTATCTCTGGAGTGACCAGTGATGCTGAACATTTTTCATGTTTATTTGCTGTTTCTACTTCTTCATCTGAGAAGTGTCTATTCATTTCAGTTGCCCACTTTTGGATTGGGTCTTTAAATTTTGGCGGTCTGATTTTTTTTTTTTTTTTGAGTTCTTTATATATTCAAGATGTTAGTCCTTTGTCGGAGGAATAGCTGGAGAAGATTTTTACCCCCTCTGTGGGTTGTCTCTTCGTTCTTTTGGTGGTTTCTTTTGCTGTGCAAAAGCTTTTTATTAAGGCTAGATCCCAGTTGTTGATTCTTTATGGTATCTGGAGATATGTTCATAAAGTCTTTGCCTACACCTATGTCTTCAAGAGTTCTACCTATTCTGTCTTCCAGCAGATTTAGTGTTTCAGTTTCAATGTTTAGATCTTTGATCCACTTTGATTTTAGTGTAGTGCATGGGGAAAGATACAGGTCTAGTTTTAATCTTTGGCATGTAGAGAGCCAGTTTTTCCAGCACCGTTTATTAAAGAGGCTCTCTTTCTTCTACTGAGGTTGTTTGGCCCCTTTGTCAAAAAGGTGACTGAAAGTGCCTGGACATGTTTCTGTGTCTTCTGATCTGTCCCATTGGTCCTGGGGTCTGTTTTTTGCCAGTACCATGCTGTTTTTATTACAGTAGCTTTGTAATACAATTTCAGGTGAGGAAATGTGATGACCCCTGCTTTGGTTTTTCTTGTTTTGTTTCGTTTTGTTTTTTTTGTTTCTTTATTTTTTAACCAAGAACATGTATTGGTATATTGTACATATATTGATCACATTTATCAAAGGGAGCAAAGGTTTTTTTTTTGTTTTGTTTTGTTTTGTTTTGGTGCTGGGAATCGAACTCAGGGCCTTGGGCTTGCAATGCAAGCACTCTAACCACTGGGCTAAATCCCCAGGCCTCCTGCTTTGTTTTTGTTGCCCAGAATTGCTTTTGCTATTCTAGGTTTCTTTTCGTTCCAAATGAATTTTAAGATTGTTTTCTCTAATTCTGTGAAGTATGCTATTGGTATTTTAATTGGGATTCCATTATATCTGTGTAACAGTTTTGGCATTATGGTCATTTTCACTATATTGGTTCTTCCTATCCAAGAGCAAGGGATATCTTTCCATATTCTGATACTTCTTCAATCTCCTTTTTCAAAGTACTGTAATTTTCGATTATAGATCTTTTACTTCCTTTGTTAGATTGATTCCTAGGTACTTCATTTTTTTGGATGCTTGGGGGACAATCTTAATTTTGTCTTAAACTTCTTTTTGTTAAAATTATTTTACTAGAGTATGATGATAAATCATAAGTAAATTTGCACATATTTAAAGTGTACAGTTAGGTAACTGACTCATAAAGTCATCACTATAATAATCGTCAGATCTGTCATCTCCCCAAGTTTTCTCCTATATGGAAAATTTAAGGTGGAAAGATATGTTTGAACTAAAAAGGACAGGTACTTCAAATAAAGTTAGTTTATGTACTCAGAAATTTATCAAGCGTTTACTCTGTTGTTGTCATAAAGTTCACTAGGGTGAATGAAATAGCCATGACTCCTACTGGGGGATACATATTATAATAAAACAAAAATAAATCTAATGTGTTTTTTATAGTAGCAATGAACAAAGTATCCTGGCATAAGAAATAATAGTGGGAACCCTGTTGTAAATTGAGTGATCTCTTTGAGGAAGTAGCATTTAACTTGAGGCCTGATAACAAAGAGAATGGGGAAGCGAGTACAGGGAAAGGAACTGGCTGTGTAGAGAGCTGATTAAAAAATTTTAAAAGTCCATCAAGAATGAGACCTGGCTGGAGCTGCACTGGCTTCTGCCAAGGCTGCACTGAAGACCTGTCCATGTCTCTGCATGGGAAGATGGCTGGACTCCAGACAAAGGCTTTGCTTGCGCGTAGTTCATACCAGTTCACTACGGAAGAGATTCCAGAGAAAATTTCTTGATGGAATGATTTATTCATTTTTAGCTCAAAGTATTAGAAACTGTACAAGAATAATGAAAAGCCGATATATACTTTAGAGCCAGTTGACCTTTGAGTCCCAGTCCTGCCACTTATTATGGGATGTTAGTTTTCTCATCTACATGATGGTGCTCATAATAGTACCCATTTTACAATGTCGTTTTTAGGAATAAATGATACAGTGCTTATAAATTACTTATTACAGTGCCAAGGAAATAGTAGTTCTCAAAAAATAATGCTTATTATAACAGTGATAGCAGTAATTTATAGTTAAACAACTATGACACAGAGATAGCAGTGTCTGGATTTTATATAACTTTTATGATTGTTACTGTGTAATGTTGTAAAGGGTAAGAAATGGTAGTGTTTATTATTTTATTGTGTTGGTATTTAAGACATTTCATAAATAACAGAAATACAATAATAGATTTAAATATTTTAAAGTTATTTCCTTGAGAACTAGTGTCCCTTTAAAAGTATTTTATACTCCAAAATGAAGTAACATTTAATATTATTAATAAGATTTTAGTGAAGTGTTTTAATATATACTTTTAATTGTAGAAATAGATTAGGAGATTAAAATCATTTTCTTCGGAGCAACTTGTGGGTGTGTGGGGGTATGTGTGTGAGAGAGAGGTACTGGGGATTGACTTTGGCCTTAGGCTTTACCAGTAAGCTATGTCCCCAGCATGTTGGTGGACCCCCTACCCCTTTCTCAAAATTTTTGAACTTTTGAGACAGGGTCTTGCTAAGTTGTTCAGGCTGATCTTGAATTAGAGACAAATTGGTAAGACGAGTAGACTTAGTCACTAAGTCATTAAATTGCTAAATTGCTCAGTCTGGGCTTAGTTATACAACCCACCTGCCTGAACTCCACAAGTGTTAGAATTGCAGAGTACAGATTATTGTGATGTCAGCTGTGAATTTTTCATGCATGTCCTTTATCAGAGATTGAAGAAATTCTGTCCTATTCCCAAAGAAATCTTACCATCAGTGAACATCAAATTTTTTGAACAGTTTTCTGCTTTAGTTGGTACGATGATAAGATCTTTCCTTAGTTGCTTTGATACAGTAACATTGTTTTTCAGATATTAAATCAACCTTTCATTCCTGAGATTAGCTCTCCCTTTGCGGTGATATTTGGTCACCCTTGTATATTTCTGGGGTTAATTTGGTAAAATTTTGTTGAGACTTGTATGTCTGTGATTATTAGGAATCACTGTGTTCACCATGGCATGTGATGACTTTGTTTCTTAGTAAGGTAATGCATAGCCTTGTGCCTGCTGTTGCCAAGTATTCCCTCCACATTGATTTTCTGTAACTGTTTGCATGAAATTGTTATTACTTCATCCCTAAAGGGATAGTAGAATTCGTCAGTGAGGGTTTTGGGAACTGCAGTTTTCATTTAGGAATTGTTGCTGACTTAAAACTCATATTAACTTTCCCTATTTTATGTTCAAATTGTATTTTACCCTTTCACATGTATCTTAAGATCCTTTCACCAGTATACTTTCATTTTCCCCTTCAAACTTTGTGTGTTGCTGCATTTTAATTTTGCATGTTACAAGTGCCACAAATCCTTATTTTTGTTTTAAATAATTATGTTTCAAAAAGATTTAAAACATAAAAAAAAAAATCAGTTTCTATCCCCCTACAGCGTTACCATTTCCGATCTCTACATTGTATAGATCTAGTTCTCCATCTGGTATCATTTTCCTTCAGCTTACAGCATTTCCTTCAAAATTTTGTAGAATTTTAATTTGTTGGTTCTGTTTCAGTGCTATAAAGATGCCACTCCACTTTCTTCTGGCTTGTATAGCTAGTTTCTCACAAGAAATCTGTGTCTTTGTTCCTTGTCCTTTGTTTTCTCTTCCCTTTGATTACTTTTAAGCATTTCTCTGTCATTTTCTTTCAACTGATTATGATTTGCCTTAAGTATTTCTTTTTCACTGTTTTCTTTCCTCTTGTCCTATCCTGAGAATCTACACAAATGGGTATGTTGGAGTCCCTGGTTTTCTCAGTCTCTTTTCCCTCATCTTTAAGGTTTTTTTGGTTTTATTTTGTTTTGTTTTTGTTGTTTTGGTTTGTTTTGGTGGTTGTAGGGACTGAACCCAGGGTCTCCTACATGCTAGGTGAGTGTTCAACCACCGAGCTACATCCCCAGCCTTTCCAGAGTTGTGTTTTGTTTTGTTTTTGATTCTAGGGATTGAATCTGAAACACCAATCCCTGAGTCCCAACCCTTTTTATGTTGTGCATTTAAGTTTACATGCTGTTAATTCCACCTAGTATATCTTCATCATGACATTTTTAGTCCTTGAAGTTTGATTTCAGACTTTTTTATCTTCCATTTACTTCCTTATTGTATTTGTCCACCTGTTGAACTTTTAGATTATATTTTACATGGTTATCTTCTTATGGTATTCTTCTAATTCTGTCATCTGTGTTATTTTCTGACTCTGCTATTCACTGATTGTTCTCCTAATTATGTTTATTTTCCTAATTCTTCTATGTCTGTTGAGTTTTGTTATTGGATGCCAGATACTAAATTTAGATTGTTTGATACTGAAATTTTTAGAATTTAAAAAATGTGCTAAATTTTAGGTCTTGTTTGTTCTTATGTAATCCTTTCAAACTGTTTGTTGCTACAACTCTAGCCATTTTATTTTGTTTTGTTTTGTTTTCAGACAGAGTCTTGTTTTGTAGTGCAGGATGGCCTTAAACTCACTGAGTAGACCAAACTGGCCTCAAACTCACCTTCCCAGTGCTGGGTCTATAGGCATGCACCACCCACACCCAGCTTGTTTTATTTGTTTGTTTTGTTTTGGAGACAAGTCTCACGAAGTTGCCAGGATTGGTCTCAAATTTGTGATCCTTCTGCCTCAGCCTCCCTCAGAGCTGGCATTGCAAGCCTGCACCACCACACCAGCCTCCAAATGTGCTTTTAAGCTTAGTTACACTGATTTGGAATAGCTTTTAGCACTAATAATATTGTACAATTGAGGACGTATCCTTGACATTCTTCTAGAGTCTGTATTTCTTAGTATCTTTCTCTGTTTTGCCTAGTGAAGACCGTAAAATTTCTTTGCCTCTTTATGATGTTAATGTTTGTTTCATCTGATCCTTTCTTGGTCTTACTATTTTCCTGCATTAAATTCCTGCACAAGCTATTAAATAAGGCTCCAGGGCAGTCCACTGAAGTTTCTTAGAGCTCTTTATCCTTGGCTCTGTTTGCTCTGCGATTATCAGCCTCGTGGATTACAGCTACGTATTTAGATCTCCCTAGTCACTGAACTCTGTATTCTTCAATCAGAGATCATAGGAGATTCTTTGTTGATTTTGCCTGCTTGTGCTACGTACGGGCTAAGCATTCTTTCAGCCAGTGAACTGAGCAATCACAGCTATCACCTTATTTTTTTCCTGTTTCTCTGAGTCTTAAGTGTTGAAAATCCTTGTTTCGTTTATTGTATGTGGTTTTCTAGTTGTTGAAGGGGGAAGTATAAATTTGGTTTCTTGTTAATCCTAACCAGAGCAGAAGTATCTTTTTATTTTCCCCTTGGTGCTGGGGATTGAACTCAGGGCCTTGTGCTTGCAAGGCAGGCACTCTAACCACTGAGCTAAATCCCCAGCCCAAGTTCATATTTTATGATGTCTCCAGTGGTTATAGAATTTTATGATGCTTTTTTGTTCTTTGTAAATATAGTTCCATTGTTCTTTTTGTTATATAGTCTGAGGAAAAGTCTGTGGGATTATGCAATTTGTTACTCTGTATGTAAGGTGTTATTTTTCTCAGAATATTATAAATTTTCTCTTTCTTTTTATTTTTCTCTTTATTTTTTATTAAATTCAATGTGCTCTGACTTCTTAATGTTTCAAGGAATTTATCGAGACTCTGTGCACTTATCATTTTTATTGAGTTTTGGAAATTTTCAGGCATTATTTTACAAATACCTTTCACTTCCTCTCAGCAATTTCCATTTCATTTACCTTGATAATGTCTAATAGGTCATTCAGCTTTTTTGCTTCTTTTTCAGTTTTAATTTCTATTTTCTCTTTCTAAACTTTTGTATACTTTGATCTTTTCTTTCAGTGTCTAATTTGTTAATTACATCTAGTAAATTTTTAAATTTAGATACTGTTTTATCTCTAAATTCTCATTTTTTCTATTTTTATTTTATTTCCCTCAATTGATTTTGTGTGTTCATGTCAGTGTCTGAAATTCCATCATTTCTTGTCATGTGTAGGTGTGTCTCTAACAGCTGATTTTCATCTTGGTTTTTATCACCTAATGTTTAGTAATTATTGATTAGATTATACATCATTTGTTTTGGGGGAATTTTCAAAATTTTTTTTTCTCTCTACTCTATTGAGCTATAATGAGCAGATGAAGTTATATAAATTTAAGCTACGCAATGTGATGTCATGCATTGTGTAGTACTCAGTGACAGTCTCAACTGTGTTCTGTCCTGCAAACACTGTCGATTTCACTGTCCTCAAAATTTGGTATTTTTCGCATCAGTTAAACCTCTGGGAGTTTCTTTCCTGAATAATATATCGGAAATTTCCCCTATGCAGAAAGGAGGTAATTTTAGAACTGATCTCATGTGTTTCTTCAAGCAGAAGTTCTCCTGAAAATATTGTTTAATACATTGCACCGTATATCCTCCGGTTAAATACTGTCTTGGCTCATCTCATTCACTTTTTCCAAAGGAGTCATATATCATTTCTGCCTTTATTTCACATTCTTATTTCAGCCCACTTAAGTCTGTTTTCTGGAGGGTAATAAATGACCTAATTCCCAGGTCCAGTAAATGTTTGTTTGTTCCTAAAACTTTTTCACTTCTTCAAATATTATACCCTGGCTTGCTCTGTACTTCTTTAGTACTCCATTTCATTATTCTATTCTCCTGTTTTTTTCCTGGTATTTAGTGCCCTGAGATTCTGCCTGTAATTTCTTTTCTCAGTTCTTTAGGAATTTTTAGGGTATGTACTATGCTTCTTTGGTTTTCACAATTTCCTCTATATAAGTGACTCCCATAGCTACTTCTGTGTCTTGGGACCCATAGTTCAAAAACTATGCTGTCTTTAAATTTCAACAGAGCAAAATAAAACTCAATGTTTTTCTGCTCCTTTGGCAGCAACATCTACTCAGCTGGCAATAGGAAGACCTCCCCATTATTGTTCTCTGCCTTGAGCCAGTTAGAATATTGAGTTTTCTGAAATGTATATTACTGCCACCCTTACTGATACTCCTCAGAAGCACTCATCCACCTCAGATGTAACTTTTGATGTTCCCAAACATACTTACTCTTTATATGTGTTTCGTGTTCTACAGCCAGTGTCATAGTTTCAGTAGAAAATATATCTGTTCTCACCAGATTGTGATGTCCTTGTGAAAATGGTTCCATCTTCTCTCATGTCCCTAGCTTTTCACAACAGCTAGTACTAAGTATTTGATCAATAACTTTTTATGCTATACTCTATGAATTATTAGCTCAGCTGTGGTCCTAGAAACTGTTATTGTCCCATTGCTGTCACAGTTGTCTTTGTAAAATTAGGCCTTTTTCTTTTCTTTTTTCTTTGTTTTTTCTTTTTTGTTCAAAGCATTTAACACTGCTTATTTACACAATAAAATTCAGGGTCATTTTATGACATAAACTGGCCTCAGGCTTCATTTTCACTTAAATCCTTATTTCCCTGAGTGCATATTATTATTTAGCTACATAGGTTCCCTGAATGTGTTTCCTTACCCTTGCTTTTTTTCTCTTTAGAATTAATGCAAAAGGTTTATTATTTATGATGCATAGGTACGGTGCTAAGCTATGCTAGAGATATAAGGTAGATAAATCTTGAGTAGTAACCTTTTCTAGTTTTACCGTATTGTTTTCCATTTGTGAAAAAGCTCATTCTCCCAGACTTAAATGAAATATATTTTATGTGTGATATCTCTCCAAATCATTCCAGTATAATTGCTCTAACTCCAAATCTTTGTCAATATCTGAATTACAAAGTTTATCATAAGTGTCTTGTGCATTTCCTTCATTTGGGTTAGAATTCATAATGGCAGGGAATGTCTTTTGTAACCACTTGAATAAGTCGCTATACCTGCTTGATGTGTACATCCTGAGTTTGGAGATAAGTACGCATGTGTGAGAACATTACCACAATCAGTGCTGTAAAAATAAGAGATTATGTCTTACTCATCATTGTATCCCCTCTCTTTCCCTTCCCAGTGCTCAACAGAGTGACTTTAAAATGAATACAGAATTGGAGAGTTGGTTTAAGGCCAAGGTAGAGACTAAGAAGGATGATCCAGACAGGAAAATCGTAAGAGTGGCATTAACCAAAGCCAAGAAACGTGTTTCAAGAAAGAGGAGAGTAATTGATATATCCTAAGCACCAGAACAGCAAGAAGCGATGCAGACTGTGACTAGCTCATTGATTTTGGCAATTAAGAGGTGGTTCGTTATCTTAACAAGAATAAATACCATAAAGTAGCAAGGGTAGACATCAGATGGCAGCGGGTTTAGAAATAAATAGAAACTTTCCCCTTAAATATAAGTTTTGAGCTGATATTTTTATAAAAAATTGGCTGGCAGACAAGTTGAAGATATATGATCTAAATAAAGATCTAGAATCCTGAATATATTATATTAATTTAGGGAGGATCTATATTTTTTGTAAAGTGGATAAGCAGTAGTAGACTTGACATACTTTTGAGAAAATTTGGAAACCTAATCACTATTTCTGCCCCATTAGAAGACTACCATAACTCTGCATAGACACCACAGAGCTTTATTCATCAAAGTTACTAATATTTTGTGTAAAGCATAGTAGAAATTATTTGACCTTAGAAATTTTTACAAATTGTTCTGCTGATGATCCTGCTTGTTTGCACCTCCATCTTTGTGTGGATGGTAATCCATGAATAATACATTCTGCCTATGTGAAAGGGATGAATTTTTAAAACTATTCCTGAGTGAATGTATAAACTGGTTTGATTTTTGACAGACTGTATTTGATCTTTTGTACCAGACATTTAATATGTCTGTAGTGAAAATGTTTTTTACATAGTATGTCATAGTTTGAGTAATTTATGTACATAGTAATACATAGTATGTCATAGTCTTAGTAACTTGTTTGTTTCTTGGTATTACATAACTGGAAATAGTCTTAATCCGTACTTTCTTAGATTTGGTGAAATATGGCAATCTAGTAGGGAACATAAAGTTTAGAGACTGTGTGCCAAATATTCTAGTTTTAATGTAAATCTCTCTCCCCTACTCTCTCCCTCCCTCCCCCACCCTCCCTCCCTCTGGAAAAAGGAATCTGTAGGGAACTTGTTTTATATTACTTGAAATTATCGTTTGCTGTGTGTAGAACACATCTTTCTTACCAGTTTTGTAGAAGCCTTACGAGTCACTGATTCATATGAAGACATTGTAGTCTAGGGTATGGCGACTGGTTTATTTTGCTTTAATCACATGTACGTACTGAGTACCTACCATGTTACTTGGCATTGTACTTAGCAGTTTAAATAATCTTTCATTCTTCTTGGCAAATTTCTTAATATAATCAAATAGTTCAGCAAAGACTGGTAGTCAATTCATAGTTCTTGATGCTCCTCCATCTTCATGTATGTTATTGAATGTAGAGGAGAGCTGATTATTTGCAGTTTTTGAAGTAGAGAGCTGGGGCTGGGTGCTGGGTCACAGTAAGGAATCAGGAAATATTCGTGGCCCGTTGGATGGAACATCCTATAAGTGGTTAACTAGAAAATGAATTGACTTACAGTTTTAAGTGAACATATGATAAAAGGTCGGCACTATAGTTAAATATTATTGAAAACAAAAGTCTATACATCAAGAACTATAGCAGGAATAGTAGAAGCTTCTCAGCCCATTTTGGGCGTTATTAAAATAGAGTAAAAACGTTGAGCGTTAAGGTTTCTCACCATCGCAAATGTTGACTGAAACTTTGAATTTATTTCTAGAGATAGGATGAATCAACAGTTACAGACCAGAAAGTTCATGTAAATCAGTTTCAGCAAACCAGCAATCCTTTCTTGGAAATCAGATGTAAATTAAATAAAAATACTACATCTATGCTTATGTTCATTTGTTTTAATAATGTCTCCATACCTAGCCTTATAAGAGTGAAGCAACATTTACAGCCAGGAGAAGATGCACTCTAATGAAGCATACTTTTTTCCTCTGGTAACTGAAGGTTAAATGGGTAGCAAGCAGAATGCCTTAAACAAGATTGGTATATTGATTAAAACGCTGATTTAACAGCTCGCGGTTTCCCCTTGGAAACCTGGAAAAGATAAGCCAGCTGCTGTCTAAGAGTATTCAGTGTCCACCGAGAGTACACTATCTATCATCACAATATGGTGATGAGAGGTGTTTTATGTTTGTGTTAATTTCCCCCACTAAATCAGTAATTATTACAATCCTGTCCCTGCTGTTTACCCTGCAGCTGTTTTTCCATTTGTCGAGAGAGCGGGTGTTCTCTGAGGACCGCACACGTTTCTATGGTGCAGAAATTGTCTCAGCCTTGGACTATCTACATTCCGGAAAGATTGTGTACCGTGATCTCAAGGTAAAAAAAAAAAAAAAAAAAAGTAATCAAAATTTGTTTTTGCAGAGACTATAGGGACAAACAAAGTAATTACAAAGTTACACAGTTTTGAGAAAAGCAGATTTAGTTTGGAAAAAAGCATTCTGTTTAGGAATGTGGTTCGCTACATTTGACAGAAAATTTCATTTACTAATGTGGATGGGGTTCCTGAATGTCTGAGTTTTTGGTGTACAAAATAATTTCCGCCTGACTGCTGTGGTCACCTATAATCGACAATAATTTACTGTAGTTTTATTTACCTAAAACTATTGTAACTGGAGAAATGTTAAATGAGTAAAAGTCAGGTAACTTTACAAGTAACATTTTGTAATAAGTTTCATATATTCTAACATGTTTATGTTTGTGAAGAATTATTGCACAATGCTTATGAAGGAACTTACATAATAAATAAGACCATTAGAAGGAAAACTTTGTTAGGTTTAAATGCCTCAAGCATTTTAATATAGCCTTTTATTAATTTGCTTAGGTTTTCATTTATAAAGGTGCACAGTATCTCTTTTAATGGTAATAGAGTTTCGACTTCTCTGAGTTCTCTCTTGAGACCCTTAGAATAGCTGAGGATAGGTAGACATTCCGTAAAAGCCAGATGGCAAATATTTTAGTTTTTTCTGCTCATTAAGTCTCTGTTGAAACTATTTAGCTCTGCTCTGGTAGGGTAAATCTGCTCTAGATCTTAGGTAAATGAATATATTTTGCTATGCTCCAATAAAACTTTATTTACAAAAACAGGCAGTGGTCTAGATTTGGTCCACATACCACAGTGTACTGATCCCTGGAGTAGGGTATATAAGATAGTAGTTCTCATGCCATTGTTATGAATACAGTTGGCTTATTTAGGAAATTTTTACCTTGACATATGTTAAACAAATTCTAAATGTTATAGTGTCACTTCTTAAAAAGTAAATCATGTAAATCATATAATTTTGATCTGCATAATTGGTTTGTTGGTCAAATACTGGTTTATTTAAGATATTCAATTTGTAGAAATGAGTTATCTGAAAATTTTCTAAAATTTTATTTTGTGTAAAATGAGTTATGTATCTAAGAAAAGAAATAATTAGCCCCATACTCCCATCTCACTTTTGAAAAAAAAAAAAAAACCTGTTTTTCTTAACTTACCGAATTATTCAAGCAGTTGTCTACATTATTGCAAGATGTTCCTGTCATTTTCCTTTATAAGTGACTTTAGTGAGTAGCTAGCTTATAAATATTACTTTATACAGTTACACTCTATGTTGTTCGTGCAGTGAAATATAGTATGTTTAATTTATTACTTTTTAAAATTTAAAAGAAGCTTTAAAATATCATATTTAGGGAAAATGAACTATATAACTAAAACACCTAGTTTAGAGATGACTAATTGAATACAAGGTAACCATATGGTTATGTTTAGCTTGAATCTTTTTCTAACTAGAAATAAGGCAGAATTGGGGATCCTTATATTTGATGTGTGCATGTTCCAATAATTCTGTAATATTTAATGAACATACATGCTTTCAAAGAAATTAGTTACATGAAATGACAAAGTACGTATTAATTCTTCAAATATATGTAGAAATAGTTCTGTTCTTCTGTTCCCGAGTCTACTCCCACTTTGTGTTTTCTGAATCCTGTTTGTGGGAGGAAGAATGAAAGAGGTCTGGGTTTAAGGAAATAAGAATAGTTTTGAAATAATGAGTAACATATCTAAAATACTTAAAGCCAGAAGATAGAATGATTAGCTTAAAAAAAAAAACTAAAGGAAAGAATGTTCATTTGGTTACTAGCATTGATTATAGAATGTTAATTATGATGGTCTTCTTGATCAGTATTCTCCGTGAACTATTTGTAATCAACTGAATCAATGTACTCACATTATGAAGTTCATTAGGTGTAAATTTTGTTGCCCCATCCTTTCTAATGATGGAATTAGACTAAATATATTAAGGGGCCACATAAAGTACCTATTTTATATATGAATAATCAGTGTGTGTTGACAGTGTGCAGAGACCACTGACTTTACTGGAGAGTTTAAGTAGTCTTTTCTCCCACGTCTGTTTTCTAGCATAGCCTTAACTTAAAGGCCTGAGTCACTGTGCAGCACACATTCGTGTGAGTGTGCACCAGAGAAGGCATGTAGCGTGGCTGTGGATATGTACTAGGGGAGACTTGTCATGGCAGAAACCAGACGTTCAAATGGACACACATACTACCTGTGTCCGCAGAAGACAGAAGTGTGCATAATGGAGTGATACCATGTAGGGAGGATCACAGAAATTTAGAGCTGTCAAACCTAGAAGTGAGTCACTAAGAGTAATGGACTGCACTGGTGACATAGTATTATTGAAACCTGTGTGTTAGCTTTCTATCCCAATGATGAAATACCTGAGATTAACTTACAAAGAGAAGAGGCTTATTTTGGCCCATAACCTGGGAAGTTCAGTTAAAGATCAGGTTGACCCCTTGCTTTGGGCCCCTGCTGGTGGTGCTGGATGGTGATGGGGGCAGCATGTGTGTGGCAGAGCAAACTGCTCACCTCATCAGGCGGGAAGCCAAGGGTGTATAAGGTAAGGTCTGGGTCCCACTTTCCCCCTCGGGAACATACCTCTGGTGGGTCCAGAGTTCCCACCACCTCCCAGTAGCACCACCCTGGGAACCAAACCTTTAATACATTGGCCTTTGGGGACATTTAAAGTCTAAACCATGGTACTGTGAATCCTAGCTCCTGCTCCAGTGTTCTTTTTCACTACAATAGTCTATTTTTCTAGAGTCAAAATGAAATTAGGCAAATACGTTGGGTTAACTATAGATCTTTGTAAAGTCAAAATTCAGATTAAGCTACTGCAAGTAAGCAAATGAATATTTCAAATACATTTATACCGGATATGCTAAAAATAGGATCATCAAAAACTGATTTATATACCCTCTTTGATTAGTCTCAGATTCGTCTGGTCCTATTACTGATGAGGTGATGACTATTTCAGTACAGACTTATTAGCGATGTTTATGGTAGCTGTACTTATCAAGCAAACCGATGCCTACTTGTCACTTGACCATGTGGCATTGGGAGCAAAGCCGTGTTTCTTGTGCGGGTTGACATAGCATGTTACTGGCTCCTGTTTCCTAATTAGTGTTCATAATGACCCATGAGTTATTGAAACCTTTGTTTTTCTTTAGAAAGTGTATTGCTAATGATTACTTAGTAAAAACTGATATCGTTTCATGATAACAGAAAAATTGGAAGAAATCTCTTCCAAGATGACTTTAGCAGTACTTTTATCCATCTATTTATTTAGTTGGGTTTTTTTAGACAGGGTCTCATTGTGTAGTGCAGGCTGGTCTTCAATTCATGGTGTTGCCTGGGCTGGCCTCAAACTCATGACAGTCCTCCCGCCTCAGCCTCTCAGGTGCTGGGATTAGAGGCGTGTGCCACCACACCCCACCAGTGTTTATATATTTTGACTCTGTCTATCCAGGCATTCAAATTAGCATATTCAGAATGTGGACAAATAGTGTATGCTGTGATGTTCCCATGAAATACTTTCCCATACATATAAAGCATGTGAAGAGGTTTTGTATAATGCACACTACACTAGATATGAGTGGAGTGAAATAGAAAATACATTCACATCTTGTGGAATACAGTATTATGTATTATTTAAAATTTTATGAGAATTTTTATGTATTGATTAAAAAGTAATATTTTTAAATTTTTATCACATCATTTAAAAATACTTGTAACATTTTATATATTAAAATAATAAGCATATTTTTAAAAATTAAGAATGGGGCATATACATTTTTTATTCAGCAAACCAAGAGGAGTTTCAGTATATACTTCTCTCTCTTATTATGGCAAGTTAAGGGAGAGAGGATGAAAGAGAAGAAAAAGGAGAGAAATCAGAGGCATGAGAAAGAAAAAGACAGACCACTGCAGATAAAAAAGTAGGAGGAAGGAAGAGAAACTTTCTTGATGTTACTGATTGAATTTGGTGTTTAAGATTTACTGTTATTTGAGTAAATTAGCTTTGGTTTCTAGGTTCTAGTTGGTAAGGAAGATATAAGATACCTGAATTTGGATTACATAAAAAAAGAACTTTTATTTTTAAAAAGATTCAACAGTATATTTTGGGTGTGGATTGCTTATTTCAGTCAGGCAGCTCACAGTAGTGCTGTAAAGGAGGATTTGTGTCTGTCTTGATCTTTACTCAGTGAACACAGCTTACTCGCCTGTGTTGAATGTCCGCTTTATAAAATATGTGACAATGTGGCAGAGAGAATGATGTCATCACATTTCATATATTACTGTGTTCCTGTTTCATATATTGCTATGTTCATGGAAAGCTGTTTTAAATTTGACATTGATTTTAGAGTTCAAATAAGCACTTTGAAATGTCATTAAGTAGAATAAAAAAAGAAAAAATGGAGAACATTAAGGAGTAGAGTAAGTATCCACACTTTAAATACAAGTTAATTATTATTCATCCTGCTAATATATTATTTTTTACATTTTTTTTAGTTTTCTACATAAGGTTATGTGATCACAACCCAACTCCTGTGTATCATAGCTTTAGGATAATCATAATTTGAGTTCAAATTGGCAGGGGAAGTGGTCAGTTATATTGTTATTTTTAATTGTGTTGGCTTTGCACAAAGTCTTGCCGTTTTTGCCTTAAATGATTTTCCCTTGAGGTGAATGGTCTTGCCACTTGGCTAGATCTTTAAGATTCTCCTTGGTGTTTTTGAGTTGTGGGCTCTAAGAAATTCCGACTTTCTGACATTTGTGCTGTATATCTTACTAACTTTTGAATGTTTATCTTTGATATTGTTTTTCTTTTTATGTTTAAAAGGGTTGGTATTTCTTTATTACAAAGCATTGTAAAAGAGGATATCACCTTACCATACAAAATAAGATTTAGGTTTGATTTTTACAGCCACTACCAAAAAACATTTTTTTAAGTGAATATTTTGTTACAGCAATAGATTCCCAAGAGAAATTGTTGAAAGCCACCTGTATCTATGCTCATCTCTTTGAGATTTTTAAAAATCACACTTACAAAAAAGAGGTTAGTATTTGCTTTGAAAAGCCAATTAAGTTTTGGTTCTCATAACTTACACGCTCATGGCTCTTAAAGCTGTATCATCTTTTCCATTGGTTTAAAAATCAGTAATTATATTATCAGGAAGGGTTTGATGAAGCAAACTTCCTTTTACACATTAAGCTACAGGGCTTGTAAATGCTGAAAGTTATATTAACTACAACTATGTTCTCTTTCCAAAATACTCTACTTAGTATTCAAAAATGTTTCAAAATATCATTTTCTTATTTTTGAAGACTATAGAACAAATAGTACTTTTTTTACTATTTGTTTTATAGTCTTCAAAAATAAGAAACTAAGATTTTAACAAATCTTATTTTTCTTAAAACGCAGCTGGAGAATTTGATGCTGGATAAAGATGGCCACATAAAAATCACAGATTTTGGACTTTGCAAAGAAGGGATCACAGATGCAGCCACCATGAAGACATTCTGTGGCACACCAGAGTATCTGGCACCAGAGGTAGGCTTTGGTTCCATTCATGTGGGGAAAAAAGCATTGATACTATGTTTAGCAAAGGCAACCATTTAAGCATTTTTTTCATTGTAATACTTACTATTACCTTTACCTGAATTTCAACCTGAATCAAATTTATTTTGCTTTGATTGTTTAATGGGATATTTTAGAGCCAAGATTATGTATTAAATTTTATAAACTTTATAAGCTCAAGTAGATTGCACCAATTTTATATGGTAACTATGCATTTTATTTTTTGGCTATAGCCATTTGGCTCATTTATTAAAATGTAATAATTGAATGATGTCAACAAAAGTGTTTTCAGCTTTATAAACCATCCTGGACTTTACTTAGAAACAAAGATTATAGTGATTATTGGATGTGTAGTATTACGGGGTTTTATACTAAGTGTTGGTAGATTGCTATACCTACATTTTAGAGCTTTCATCAGTGGAAGTTCCACATCAGTGACTCCTTGTGCTAAGGGTTCGACAATAGTTCTTTAGTTTATTCAGTAAATATTTTTGTATGTCTGCTATATATTGTGCACTTTTCTGGGTGATGGGGTTACAGGAACAAGAAGAAAGGAACCCCACTCTCAGAGAACTTACTTCTAGTAGAGGAGCGAGAACAAAAAGAAATAAAGAACATATCTTAAGTTTCTTCGCATAAAGGGAAAAACAACAAGATGGACGGGAAGAGCATGGAGTGGTGGCTCTCTTATGTGCTCCAGTTACTATTGCTGTGTAACAGACTTCCCGTATTGCGCGGTAAAAAAGCCATTCGATGTTCTTGTGGATTTTCTGCATCAGGAATGCAGGTGGAGACTGCAGAGAAGGCTTCAGGCAGAAAGACTTACGTTGAGGAGATGGCTCTGGCTTGAGGCTGGAATCTTCTGGAAGCATCTTCTGAAACGTCTTTACTCATGGGTCTCATAGGTGTTCCTGGCTGTCTTCTGGCCCTTGGGGCTGTTGACAGCAGTACTTACATGTGGCCTCCCCATGTGGCCTCAGCTTTCTCATAATGACAACTGCAGAGTGGTTAGAGTTCTTCGGCTCTGAGCTCTAACAGTGAATGTCCTAGGAACAAGTTAGAACTTGCCTTATTCTTTTCTTTTTCACCAGATAACCTGACCTGTCAGAAATTGAATGTTTTTAAAGTGTATTTTTGTAGTAAATTTCTTATAATTAGAGTATAATTCATTTATCATAGAATTCACTCTTCTAAGGGGTACAATTCAGTGGGTTTCATTTTTACTATGGTGACAGAGTTGTGCAACCATCACCACTATCTAATTATAGAATATTTTCATCCCCCCAACAAGAAACCCCACTACCCATGAGCTCCCCACCTCCTTCCCCCAGGCAACCATTAATCTACCTTCTATCTCGATAGATTTACCTATTTGGGGCATTATATGTGAATGAAATTATTTATTATGGAGCCTTCTGGCTTCTTTCTCCTAGCAAGTTGTTTTCAAGATTCACCCATGTTGTAGCATGCTATTGCTACTCCATTCCTTTTTGTAGCCATGTAATATTCCATTGTGTGGGTAGATACCACATTGTAATTATTCATTCAGCAGTTGATGGATTTTCTTATTTCCATTTTTTTACTAATATGAATAATGTTGCTATGAACATTCATGATGCACTTCCTTTTATGAACTTCTTTCAGGAGTTGTACAACATCGTTTCTGTCATATGCTTACTCCTTAAGCAGTTATAGACCTGCAGAGATTTAAGGGATGGAGAGAGAATTTAGCTCCCATTGTAGAAGAGCATGTAAGATGGGAAGTACTGTTGCAGCCTTCTCTGTGAAATAAAATCTTCCCCATCTTCCCAGAGATGGGAATGAGGTGTTTGCGCAGAGATCCAGCGATAAGAAGGCAGCCATTGCAGAGTTCCAGGGGAAGAGCCCAGCTCCTGGGAAAGCCCTGAGGCCAGAGGAGCTCCCTTTTTCTTCAGCATCTGTGTCAGTGTGAGTAGAGCCCGCCAGGGAGGTATTTCTCCTCAGCAGGGAAGGGCTTCTTTTTATCAGGCAGCCAGCGTGCGCCACATGCTGTGTACCCACCTTCTTGCAGCTACAGTTCATCTGATGCTTGGAGTAACCTTCTAGGATACTTAGCATTGGAACGGTGAGAGAAGAGAAGATACAATTTTTTAGCTAGGGGTTGGTAAAGGTTTAATTGGGTTTGTCTGACCATAAAGCCTACTTTTACTTTTTGTTTTTTGGGGGGTTTTCGTGGTTGTTGTTTTTGTTGTTATTTGAGACAGGATTTTGCTATGCAGTCCAGTTTGGCCTTGACCAAAGCTGTGACTGACCTCAAACTCATATACCTCCTGCCTGTTTCTCAAGGGCTGGGATTGTACAGACGGGCACCCCCATACCTGGCCTGCTTTTACTTTGTTAGTTGTGTGAGTAATGGCTCAAGAAAGTCACAGTTTCAAAGCCACTTACACATGTAAATAAATGTAATTTTAAAAATACATGTTTTGCTAAATGCGAAACAGTAAAAGGCAGTCAAAAGAAATTAGGAAGTGAATAAATTCACAATGAAATCGGCATGCCCTGTGTATCTACTTACTTATGCTGGTTTACTATAACAGTTGTTTTCTTTGAAACCTAGTAATTAAATTTAGATTTCAAAAATGTTGAGTTATTGGAACTAAGTGCTAATATTTAAAATATAGTAAACTTCCAATTGTTATTTTCTCGTCAAAAATATCACTTGCTGTCCTACAAAGTCTAGAGTTTAAAATTCTCTATTTTTGTGATTGACTAGGTAAAATTTTAGAAACACTCTTCTTTGTTTATTCAAATACAAGATCATATTTTCTAGAATAGGATTGTTACGTGAATGTCATGAAAAACAAATTCTTTGTTTCTCTGGAGTTCAATTACCCTTGCTATACATTTGCTATGAATGATGATATACCATATTTAGAATAACAAAATTAGTTGTGTCACAATTAAGGGAAATTATTTCTGAAGAAGATAAATACATCTCATTTCAGAAGCAGATGATCTCCTAAGAAACAAAGATAGTGTTTTCTATACAAATATCATCAACTGAATAACAAAACCAAGAATTTAAAGCAAGAAGAGTCCAATTGTTTCAAATAGAAAGTTTACAGTTCACAAGAAATTACCAATTTCTTTTTAAAAATGAGTCTTTATATCTTTTTTTTACTATTAAAACGGTTTTGTCTTTAGGAAAACAGCTTGTATATGCACGTAGGGTTGAAACACATCAGTTCATCATTAAAATATTGACACAGTAGAAGAGACTGATCATTGGAGATATTGTCTGTGGAGGACAAACTTAGAAACAACTTCTTGTGTGTAAATTTTAGTAAATATCTGGACCATATACTGCACTTTTGTTAACTCGGGGTGACTTGGAAGATGTCTACCCTTACTTGAAAAACTAAGAATTTAATTCAGACCATTTCATTGAAGAGCACACATTCATTAAAGAAATACTTATTGAATATTTATTAGGTATCAAGCTTTATGTTAGGTGTTAGGAATACAAAGACAGAAAGAAATGTTTTTTTGTCATCAAGTGGCTTGCTGTTTAGTAAGGTGGTAAGCTATGGCAAATAATTACTATGCAAGAAAATAACTGCTTTCCTGGAGTCACATACACTGGAATGGGAGGAAAAGTATTTATGCTGCTTGCTAGCCTGGCAGTCATAATTGGGAAGCAGGAACAGAGGGTGGACACATAGGTAGGGGGATTGGAATGTAAAAGGTTTAGATTGGATCCTGTGGGTCAGGGAATTTGTCTCCTGAATTGCATGGAAGGAGATAATGTGATGGTACTAACAAGATCAGTGTAGGGAGGGCTTCACAGGAGCTGAAACAAGTGCCATATCTCACTTCTTTGAACCTTGCAATTTCTAGTACATACTATTTATTAATGTAATCTTTTGTTGATAGCAAGGTAAGTGGTAGTTATGTATTGGATCTGGAATACTTCTTTGATTACTGCTTCTTTTGTACATTACTCACTGTCGATATTTTCTCTTCTGCTCTTGTAGAAGAATTGTTTAGACGATATGTAGAGATTTTGCAGCAACCTCTTCGTCATCTAGCAGTGGTATTCTTGTACCTTTTGTTTTTAATTTAGTAGGAATGATTGTCTGTTTAAAGATAAATAGAGGATATCGCAAAGATACTGTAGAAAGAGTGTTAGAAATCAGTTCAAAGCCAGCTTATTAAATGTGGTATTTATTAGAACAGGTATTTCTTACAGTAGGTTTGTAAATAAACTTAAGTTTTACATGAACTCAACTTGCTTCTTATGGCAAAGTCCACGAGAAAAAAATGTCACCGTATCAATGTGTCATTTGTTGGAAAGAGTTTTTAAAGTATTCTCTCTTAACCTCTTCTGATAGAGAATGGGGCTTACAGTGTAGCTTTCCAACTTCAGTAGTTTTATAGATCTTTATTGTTAAAGAATAAAGACTGGAGGCTTTCTCACTGTTGTTTTGTTTTATTAAGAGATTACAGTGATCCAGTCCCAGCAGGCATGTAAACTATACATTTACATTCTATATTTGTAAAATTTCGTTTAAAGGATGATTTTAAATGAGAGTGTTTTTACTCTTTTTTTTAACATTGGAAGGAAATAAAACTATCCCTGTAATAAATTATGGAACATAAGATATCTTGAGGGGATTTTATTTTTGTAGTCTATACCGTGTTTTCACACCTAGAAATTATAAAAGAAATTAGAAATCACATATAAACTCTGTTAAATTTTATTATTTGATTTGGCACCTATGAATCCAAACCATTTTATGCAGTGCTAATTATTTAGAGTCTCAGCTTTGCTCTTGAGTTAGCAGTACCTGATCAACTTTCCAACTGTAAAACAGTTTGAAAATCAAATGTAGCTTACATGCAAGACCCAACAAAATTAAAAGTGTTAAGTACGTTTTGGCAGTTCACTTTTATTATGCCCAGTCCTCAAATGTACCAGCAGATAATCATCTGAATGTTAGTTATTTTTCACATGCTTATGTGATCACACAAAAAGTACATGCTAAAAAGAAGCAGATGGTGACAGATGGGGAAGGTTGAATAAGGTGGTTTTGGAAACCTAGAGAAATGCACTTCTGTAATAGTGTAAAAATAAAAATTATTTGATAATCAAGTTAGAACTAACAAAAAAATTGGAAAAAATGACTTGATTGTTGGGAAATACAGAGTATCTAGCTGTAGTAACTATTGAGGAAAAAAGTATATAATTTTATCTAAGTGCAAAGTGATTTTTTTCTCAGTTGCTGAAAATGCAGATTTTGATGCATTTTTCTTAGTTTTCAGAACCCTATTTTTAGAAAGCATTAACTTATTATGGTTTTTATTCATTTTTCTTTAGAAATCTGTGTCTAATATCCCAACATTGAAAATATCTGAAATACATCAGAATATTTTGATAGCTATTTTATTTTTGTTTTTGTTTGGTACTGGGGATCGAACTCAGGGCCTTGTGCTTGCAAGGCAGACACTCTGACCACTGAGCTAAATTCCCCGCCCTTGGTAGCTATTTTGAAACACAGATTTGCTTTATGGTGATAAATCATAATACAAATGGAAATTAAATTCTTTATAAATCTGAAATCAAAGATATATATTAACTCCCTGAGAAGTTAGTAAAAGCGTTAGTAAAGACTTGCATGAAGTAATACAGGTGCAGAGAATAGTTAGACCCTAGCCTGACTGAAATTTTGCCTAAGCAAAATTGTTCTTATGTACTTTAAATCCAACAAAGAATAAATGTAAAAGATGTCATTTTGTGGACTCTTTCAGTATTATCTTTTCGAAACGTTAAGAGAAATGAATGAAGCCAAAGTTATGTATGTTTGGATGTTTAATCTGTAGGTAAAATTAGTAGCACACAGTTACATTTTATTAGGCTTTGGACAGAGTTCTTCTGTATTCCTGCACCTGGTGACATTATTTGGTGAAACATAAGAGTCATTTAGTAGTCTTTCTAAAACTGTGTACGACCTCACCATTTTATTTGATTATTGGTAATTCACATAACACCTGTCCTCCAGAGATACTTTTGAAAACCTTCATCTTCCTGGTATTTCTGAAGAGGTCTCATCACCTATATCAAAGTGAAAATTAAGTTTACTTAATTTCCTTTAGGAGCACAGAGATTAGTTCAGATAGGAATTGTCTACTTTATGGTTAGGATTCATATCTAAGAACTGCCATGTGAGCTGGCTTGTTATTAGATTGAATACGTTCAATTGATTCTTTACTACAGTGATACTTTTTACTGTTGTGGGTAACTAGCAGTCATCTCATTTTGTCCCACAGTTAGGTATTGTGGAAAATGTGAACTAAAATGGAATTCATGCCTTTTAAGTGGTTTAAGTAACAGTTTTTCACTTAGAGTTCCATTAGTTTTTATAGTAGCTAATTTTCACATAAACTTCTTTTCAGTGTTACATGATATTTGGCTTTAATATATTTGATATGATTCTAGTTAAAACACAAAGTTTAATTTTAAATAGTCTGAAGCATAAGAACATGTAAAAACTACCCAAACTTGGAACACTAGTGATTACATATAGTATTTGTAAAAGCTATTTTTACTAGGATTATAGTGACCCAGTTTCTTGGACTTCCATAGTATCTATTGCTTCCAGATAAAAAAGAAATATAGAAATCTGTGGGAAGATACATGTGAGTATAGTTTAATCATCATTATTGTATCCATTCAGCTTTCTACTGGCTCAAGGATTCTTCCTCCTCTAGCCTGAGTTTGCTTTTGAAAATGCAGTGTAAGCCTCGTGCATTCTAGGAGGTGGCCATAAAGCTGAGGACATTCCAATGCATGGTAAATGGCTAAGTGTCATCTCTTGAGAATTATTAGAGCAGTTGAGAAATAAAGTACATATTTATGAAGAAAATATGGAGAAACCGTGAAATTCATAGTTCTTATGAATTGAAATACATATTTCTCTTAAACTGCAATCTGTTTTAAACACTGAATTAGAAGATTTACCAGTTATTACTTTTTAGCAAATACCTGTGATGTTGAGAATATATAAAGGACTTCCATTAAATGATAATGTTCCATATATGTATCTGTCATGTATTAATTACCTGAAATCTAAGGTTACCAGAAAAAAAATTTTTTTGAATTAGTAGTAAATTCGGTTCATCCAAGTTCGCAGTTTACTTTCACAACATAGGTGTGCAGACAGTTTGTTTAGATGTTTAATTTTTACCCCATCTGTTCTGTCAGGATTATTGATTGAGCAGTAAGCCACTCCAGGGCACTCAGAGCCTCCTTATAATTGCTTGCCGTGGAAGCATTGCATGGCCTGGCCAGCAAGCTGGGAGAGGTGTCCCTTCCGCCTCCCAATAAACCCTAATTGGTAAAAGAATACTGGGATGAACGTTTTTTGAAAATACCTGTTAGCCAGATAAACATATACACTGGGAACATTAATTGATGCTATTTTAAAATATTATAGTTTCTTATTTGGTATCATTCTTTGAACTTAGTCATCAGTTAAGAGCCTGTTTGTGGTGGGGTTTTGTTTTATTTTGTTTTCTCTCACCTGGTTGGTTTATAAATGGAAATATCTTCATCAAATGTTACCAGAATATTTAATATTAGTATTTACTGTGGTCTCTTTGAATCTCGGGTTTTGTTATATCTGAAAGTAAATTGATTTCTGATGCCTTGTAGAAAAACTGAAACTAAACCTTTTTTCCTAGAGTTTGTGTGTTTGGGTTTTGATTTGATGCAAGCTCTCATCACTTTGTACCATTCATATTTCTTTTAGTGTTCCAAATTCTCTTGTCCTCTATCTGTTTCAGCATTTGTGTTAAATATAAGTATAAAATACAGGTACATCCAAGGTTATAAAGAACAATAGGGAAAGAAGCAAGTACCAGATGGCTGTGTTCATATCTAAACTTTGAGTGTCATTTAAAAATCAATAGCAAAAAAAAAGGGGGGGGGCTGGGGATTTAGCTCAGTGATTAGAGTGCTTGCCTTGCAAGCACAAGGGCCTGAGTTCAATCCCCGGCACCACACAAAAAAATAAAAAATAAAAAAAATAAAAATCAGTGGCATTGATTTTATAGGAAAGAGACACTTAAACTAATTCATCAAGATACATTTTTTACTGAACGATTTCTCCAGGAATACTTTAGGCCTGTATCTATATAGAAATTATATGATAAGTTATGTTTTAATGGAGTTGAAATATACTTTATCATTGTCGTACTTCTACTTTACATCACCATTTATCATACCCTTGTCTCAGCCTTTACAATAATCATGAGATAAGTTATCCTTTTTGCTAGGGAAAAATATTATAAGAATTACAAGTCTTATGTGAAAAAGTATATATTTTATATGTTACTATAATTTTAGAAAAAGAAGTGCTTTGAGTAAGGCAGAAGAGTTATCTTCCAAAAGTAGTATTAAAAAGGCTGTTGGGTTTGAAATAATTTGACTTTGGATTTCTAAAGTGTAGTTTCACAGTATTATGTTTCAGAATCATTTAGATTTAAGGAGGAAGAAAGGATATAATATGAATAGTGTGAACATGTTGTATGTGCACATGCAGCGTAGTATAATCACTTCTATTGTTATTTCTTGTGTTTCACCTTAAAACTATTTGGAGGTAGGAGCTGAACAAAAAATCTTCCATTTTTAATTGATAGCAAAATCCATTAAGTAGAGAGAGTGGGTGAGTTTTTTTAAGATATTTTCTCCTCGGCATTGCTTAAATTTAATGTCAGAAAGACAATACAGTACATCAGTATTGTTCATTACACAGTGATACCACAAACAGTTCTAATTATAGCATTGTACATCAGTGTATCAATTAAAGCACGTATGTTCAGAAGCAAAACCACTTTGAGAATCTGTTCATTTTACAAAGCTAAATACAATATATTTTATTTTACCAAGCAGATTTTTTAACAGTACACTTTTATTTTTCAGTTGTTTATTTCTCTTCAAAAATGAAAAAAATAAAAGCCCTCTTTTTGTGTACTCACTTTCCCTTCTGGCTGCAAACCAGGTATTTAAACAAAAATAAAGGATTGCCAGTTTTGCCAGCTGGGGATGAGAACCCGGCTGCTGAAATGCGGGTTCAGGAGGCAGTTAATCCAGCTTTTATGCTTTTTATGGTTTTATGAAAAAAGAGGTTAAAAACCACATTTGGCTCCTTTTCATGTATGCCACTGTTTTGTTGGTGTTATAGGAATGCAGATAAAGATTAGTTAGACTTCTTTTCTTTTCTGTGCTACTAGGTAAAAAACTGTATTGGTTAGATAATGGCCCACAAACAGTACATTCTACTAATTGGCCATGGGATAATCATCAAAAGTCATTGTTACTTTAAAATGATATATACAGCATTTTCTTTAACATAAGAATATATGTAGAATTAACATAAGCATGTACATAGAATTCCTTAGGCTTGTTTAGGTTATCTCTGGTTTTTATTTTTCTCATGTTACTACAGATTGAAAATTGAAATATTTTTGACCAATGATGAAAACTAGAATTTGTTGTCTTCCAGAAAATATTTTCTTTAGTTTGTGATTAACAGAAGATTCATGAAAAGACAATAACTGGACTTGCTGTAATTTACCACTGCAGTTCCTAGGCTTTTCTGGCCATGAAACAAACATTGATACTATTGAATTAAAAATCTTTTTGTAGTATTCTATGAATAGATGTTTATATAACACAGCTTTTCCTTGAAATTTGATTCTTCATTTTTAAATCTTCTGTCTACCAAATTGCCTTTCGTAGTATTTATAGGTAACCAGAATGTAACTGTCAAAAATATCACATGTGAATCTGTGAAATTAATGGTGAATTTTAAATAACAGTCAGTAGGGATAATCTTCCACAAAGTAGTTGACTAATCCAAACCAAGAAAGCTTGGAACATTACAACTTTGTTCTTACCAAATTTTCTGTTGTATAATACGTGTTTTTCTAATTAATGAAATTCATGTCTGTAGTTTTAGAGAGCTGTTTTTCTCCAAAGCTTGAGAAGATCAAATAAAGTAAGCTTTAAAATTATTCAAATATAATTATTTAAAATAAAATATTGAAAGTTACATATAGACGAGGAATGTCCTACTGAATGAGAGACCAATTCCATCAAAAAGTGAAACCAAGGGACATATGTAAGTTGCCATGTTGTAATTTAAACAGATTGCTGCAATGGAAACCAGTGTGATACTTTCATACCATTTGTTTTTACTAATTTATTTTGCATCCAGTATATCTTGGGAAACAAATAGAAGGACATCTACCAATCCATGCTTTTTGTTATCTTTAGTAAAAATTTATTGTGTTACTGAGGCTTTGGATACTACAGTTTATTACAAACTAAACAATAAGCCTTGCATTCACTTCATTATTTTTTGAGTTTAAAGATACAGGGGGCCAGAGAAGTTTTCAAATTTATTTAATGATTGTCACGTCTTGTACTCCCCATCGCTAACATTGTTTGTTACCCCCGTCTTTCACGGATTTGTATTACAACTTCAGTACTTACAGCAAGGATGTGTAAGGCACATTACATGCTCTGTAGTCACCACAGTCTAGCTTTAAAATGTTTAAGTCCACATTAGTGGGTTCAGTATGAAAAATTAAGTAGACCTAAGAGAAAATATGCAAATATACTAACATTTTGTTTTATCTTTATATACTTATTGACTTGGGATTTCTTTTCTTGTTTTTTTTTTTTTGTGTGTGTGTGTGTGTGTTTTTGTACATAGACCGTTTCTGGATATGTATTGAACATTCCATAGTTGATGTGATTTGTACCTCTTGCAGGATGCTTCACTGTTTAAAGGTTAAGATTTCAGAATAGACTATAGGCTTGTGGGCTTTCAAATTGGATGCATTTTTTATGTAAAACCCTAATGTCTTATGAATAATGCTTTAAAATTAATGTGTAATGATGAATCACTTCACTGATTGCATTGTAGGTGTTGGAAGATAACGACTATGGCCGAGCAGTAGACTGGTGGGGTCTGGGAGTTGTCATGTATGAAATGATGTGTGGAAGGTTACCTTTCTACAACCAGGACCATGAGAAACTCTTTGAGCTAATACTAATGGAAGACATTAAATTTCCTCGAACACTCTCTTCAGATGCAAAATCTTTGCTTTCAGGGCTCTTGATAAAGGATCCAAATAAACGGTAAGCCTCAAATAACACTCAGTTATTGATGAATGTGGCTGTAAATGGAGATATGGAAATTAATTCAGCTGTAACTAACTCCAAGAAGTAATGTGTTTGGTGTAGACATCCTCCCACTGAGAATACTGACTTATTTTTAACTGCACGATATAGGACATTTAAAAAATTGCATCAGCTGTTTCCTGACTTAGAAATTTTATGCAGATTTAACAACTAAGGATTTTGAGAGTTTCATTATCTGTATTATGAGTGAACAGTGTCTTCGTTGCCCAGCTGCTTGACCTTTTGGGGATGGGAGGATCCCTTTAATTTCTTGTAGTCTCTAGTCTTTATATTTTTGCCAGTTTACACTGTAAAAGAATGGATTTATTTCTGTACTTTCCCCTAACCCCCAACCTACGATAACACTTCTTTTTATTTTGTCATTTGAAAATATTATTCTCTCTTTCGTGAATGACTTGGAAGGATTGACAGTAAACAAAATCAATTTTTAAAAATCCTTTTATAACTACAGCTATGACCTAGAGTCCTATACCCTTGCTGCTTTGCTCAGAGAGCCACAGGATTCCTTGTTCCTGTTTATATATTTATTCATACATACATATATATTGTAAAAATCGTGTGAAATTACTATTATGAATTTTAAAATGTTCCTCAGTATCTGTCTTTATATATGAACATGTGGACCCTCCTATCTCTAGGCATCTGTGTATTTCTATGAAATTCATCTATGAATTTCTTTGAAACTCCATAAAATCCTAGGCATCTGGAAGATAGATGATTTCATTTGTGGTGGTTGTACTGTCCGTAACTCCTCACACGGTGTTTTGTAACAGTGTTTGTTTATGATTGATGTTCAACAGGTATTTATTGACAGACTGAATCAGCAAGTGAAGGAATAAATGAATCCTGAAGTAAGGGCTTTATGTACTTTAGAAATGGATTCCATTGTATGTTTCTAGCCTTTAAATTTATAAGCAGAGTGATTGTACCTTCAGCCGAAGTAAACATAATAAAAGAGATACAATCTTTTTGTTCTGTGAGGAACCATTCAAAAGGTGTTTTTTAATCCCAGCAACTCAGGTGTGACCTTGTATTTGTAAAATGACTTTGGTTTCTTTTTCAGGACACTTTCACATCTTGATCTACCTTGCTTTTTCAATAGCCTTGTACAGCAAATAGGGTAGCTACTATTCACATTTCTGTTTGAATGAGTGGAAAACAAAGGACTGGAGAGGGTTTAAGTGATCTCCAGGTCTCACAGAAAGTTCAGATGGGTCAAGAGTAAAAACCAAATTTCTTGCTGCCTGTTTCTTGTATATCTATTCTACGTGTAGCTTATTTACAGTGCATTAATTTCTCAGTTAAGATTTTGAGATGTTTTTCATTTAGTCTGGTTGGGTAATCTGTGTCTCCCATTTTAGCTGACTGATTTGGTATTAATATTGGGCTTGATCTCAAGGGCAGTGAATTTTTATACCATCCTAATTTGACTCCTCCAGTCAACTTTGACCACCTTTTCCATTGTTGTCCTCTCTTATCTAATGGCTGGTAGAACAGAATTCTCCTTGCCTTTTTCCTGTCTGTGTCCCATTCATTTGCTTTTTGTTACCCCGAGCCTATCTCGTCTGTAACACTGGCATGTAGTGGGTGTTTAGGAAATATTGAGTAAGTGGGAGGTCATTTTCTAGAAAGTTACTGGCCTGCTATGTATCTCCACTCAGAGGTTGGTCTTGTTCTAAAGAAAAGATGTGGTATTCTATCAAGTGCCGTCACTGCTGCATTAAACCCTAGGGAAAACAAGGAAGAACAAGATGAGTAAATCTGTGCTCTAGAAATTCACAGACTAATGAGGGACACAAAGCATATATTCACAGATGTTCAGGCCAAACTCTATGTAAATTGCTATTGAAGTTATTATCTCTGTCTAGGGTACTGGAGAACTCGAGCTGGCTGGTGTAGGAGTCCGAGTTTGCAGTGGCATTCAAGCAGAGAAATTTACATGTAAAGCACAGCTAGAATTGCAAATGAACATGGCATTTGAGAAGTTCAGTGACTAGAGGTGTAGAATGCGAGTTGGGTAACATTGGGAGATGAGCTGATAATGTTAGATTATAAGGACCTTATGTTTCTTAGAAAATATTTAATCTTTATTCAGAAAGGAATGAGAAGACACAGGAGTCTCTAAAGTGACAGGCAGTGTAGTAATCAGATCTGTGCTATGAAAAGGTAACTGGCAGCTTTATAGTGGATGGTCTAGACGAATGAGAGCAGGAAGACAGCAGTTAAGAATGCTGCTGGAATTGTCTAGATAAGAGATGGGTCCTAGAGAGTGAGCAGAGCTTTGTGAATGTTTCAACAGAAATTGGGAGGAAGTGGGTAGAGTCAGGACTGCCGCAGAGCTTCCCAGATAGAGCGTCTCCTGTAAACAGTGGGACAGTTTTGACAAGCAGGCAGTGGGAATACAGGAAGAGGGTTGTTGGGGCAGATTCAGTAGTAACTTCTAATATGCCAAGTTGGAGGTTTCTGTGGAAAACCTGTTTGGAAATGTCAGACAGTTCAAAATGACACCGCCATGCTTAAAAGTAACCTAGTAACTGAATGTGTGGATTTGGGAGCCATGAGCATCTTGGAGGTAGCTGGAAGTGAGAAAAGAGTGGAGAGAACAGCGTGTATGGAGAAGAGAACCTAGGACTGAATCCTGGGAAAGAAAAGTGTAGATCTAGAAAGAAGAGAAAGCCCACAAAAGACCCTGAAAAGTCTTTGGAAACCTAATTAAAGACAGTATTCATCTGCCTTAAATACTACCTGAAGTTTTTAGTATTCTTTAATCAATTGCTGTCAATTAAAAAGTCTGTCTTCATTTTGCTTTTATTTCTTATTCTCCATTACTTTATGATTCCATTAGCCCCTCCTTTATCTTCCAATGTAGAGTTTATAGGAAAAGCACAACCTCATGTTGCATTCAGTACACTGAGAAGACAGGCATTCTGCAGTGTTTCTAACGGTAAAGAATCCAAAGCTGGGGACAGTGGCACATGTCTGAAATTCCAACATTCTGGGAGGCTGCGGAAGGACGATTGCAAGTCCAACCTAGGCAAGTTATTGACTTAGCAAGACCCTGTCTCAAAATAAAAATAAAATGTGCTTGGGGATACAGCTCAATGAGAAGGCCCTTGGTTCAATCCCCAGTGCTACCAAAAAAAAATTCCATAGGATCTGAGGATTTAGTTTGGTATTTTGATACTGGAATTTAATATTCGTAGGCATAAACAACTCAGTTCAAAGCATATTTTGAAGTTCTAAATTTATATTAGAGAGCCATTGACATTGAAATTTTTGACAGTTTCATGCTTTGAGGAAGCCTGTGTTAATGAATGTCTCCCATTTTCTAAAATGCCAATTGAAGATTGTAATCTTGGGCTTTGCACAGTAATCATGGGTGATACTTTACTTATATTTGATAAATATAGAGGCCATGTCCAGAGCCAAACTATTGGTAAAGAACTAGGTTTCACATGAAAATGAATAACTGAACCTGGATTAGAAGCTTTTATCTATAACATGATTATGATTCTCTAGTCCCAGGACACCATCTCAAGTATACTTCAGATGCAAACAGTATTACAAGCTATAAGCCATAAAGCTGTGAACAGTACAACTATAACCGAAGTGTAAAAAGTACGATGGATTCTGAATTTTTTCATGCAGACTACTTTGGTGATTACTTTGAAATGTTAAATTATTTTAGAACATGTATTTAGGTGTTTCTGCTTTTCTGGTTCTCTACACAGAAGCTTAAAATGCCTTTTGGATGATCCATTACTGATCTCCACCCTCTAAGGAGTTTGCAGTCTACTCCAGGGAAAAGAGCACAACTTGAAATAGAAGAAGAAACAGTGAGGAGGGCGGCCAGAATGTTAAGCATTCACTAAATACAGGATTGTCAGGCTGAGGGTTCCACATGGGAACATCGCTGTTCTGATCTGACCCAGTCTGGAAGTCCTGTCTCTGGCATGTAGCTCATTAAAGAATCCTGTGTAGACCTGAGAGGAGGAGATGTGCTTATCACTGCGGACAGTCAGGTGTCAGTTGACTGTTTATTTTCCGTCCTGACAGTGTGTCACAGGATCCTAGGTCCATCCCAGTCTTGTGTTTGCAGATGACCAGAATTTATTAGATTGCATAATTATTTATTTTCAAGACTAATTTGTTTTCTTCCTAACAAGTGGTGTGTTAGAGTTAGTAACTAGTTATTAAATTTTAGGAATTTTGTGAGCTGGATACTTAAATCAACAGTCATTGTAAAAAAGATTTTATAAATACAGAGTCCACCAAAAAAATGTATGCACACTTCAGCAGTTCGCTGTACTAATAAATGTCTGGAAGCTCATTGACACCACTTTAAACACCTCTTGTAATTGTAGAGGCCAAAGGTGACTTGTTTTAATCTCATGATGTCTCAATAAATGTAGTATTAAAGTATTTATACAAGTTGTTCCTTTCCTGATGTGTACGTACACTTTTTGGCGGACTCTGTATACAAAATAAAGCACGAATAGCAAAGCAAGGGTAATAAATACTCAAAACTCACTACTTTATAATTTTGTTCCATTTTACTATTATCTGTGTTCTTAAGGTTATGTCTGTAGGAAAATAATGTAATTACAGATAAGCTACTATGATAATTTAGGCCGTAGCGGGAGTATTTGTACTGTTCAAACTGGCTTAAGAAGGTGATGGAGAAACAGATGAATGGATAAAGAAAATGTGGTACGCCTACACAACAGAATACTACGCAGCCATAAAGAAGTATAAACTTGAGTTATTTGTAGGAAAATGGATGCACCTTGACACTATAGTGCTAAGTGAAATAAATCAGCCATAGAAAGTTAAATGTCATGGTTTCTCTTATATAAGAAACTCAAGGTACAGTACAAGTAATTTAAAGAATGATAAGAAATAGGGAGGTGGATCATTTGGGAATGAGAAGGGAATCTAGGGTTGGAAGGGAAGGTAGGGGAAGTAAAAAAGATTAAGATGTAATACATGTATGTACCAACTTCCCACAATGACTGTATTTATTATGTATCACAAACGTAATAATTCAAAACAAAAAGCCAATATTTTCATGCTAAAAAAATAAGTCATTTAGAAAGTACTAACAGGGCATATTAAATTTAAAAATGTGTTGTGTCTCTGCATCTATTGTATTGTAAATGGCACAAAAAGTAGATTAAATATTCTTCCACTATTCCAAAACTACTAGCTATTCAACAAGGGAGTCACATAAACAACAAACAAGTGAAGGTTGATGAATGTTTCTCTTGTACCACTTTTATCTTTGACTTTAACATTAATAAAAATGTCAACCAGTGTTCATGTCAGAACTAATTGGAAGCCACTTGCATCCATAGTTGGCCTTTGTGGTTTAGCAAAAATTAGCAATAGGTTCCTGTAAAAGTCTGTTGACTAATTTATAATAGAAACATTGTAAATTTTATTAATCTTCATAAATTTGGTTCTTCATATTCTTTACATTAGTAAAATTTATAGTAAAACTATATACATATGTATAGTTTCTCCCAGAGAGCTTGTTGTTACCAGCACACATAATTTCTAACTATGAATAAGTCCAAAGAAAGTGTCATATGCTAAATTCAGATTTTATAGGTTTCTTTTACTTTCTTTTCCTCATTCTTTTTCCTCTTCCCTCCATCCCTCCCTCTTGCTTGTCTGTATTTTTTCTTAGTGTCTAATGTGTACCATATTAGAAAACACTTGAATTTGCTATTGTGCCATATGTTTTTTAAGTAAACATCTTCAAAAACTGGGAGGGAGAAAGGAATATTTTTAAAATTTTAATTCATATTGCAAAACAAAGCACATTGTAATATTTTGTAGACTGAGAGTGGTGTTTCCATGGAATTCTTTAGAGATACAAAAATAGTTTAAAGTTTATAACATTGCTTCACAAATTATTTTCTGACAAACTTTAATTATTTCATAAATTATATTGACAGGGGTACCTTTTGACTTGAGTCATTCAGAAAGGAAAGTAATTTAGAGAATCAACAGTGATAACAGCTAGCATTGTTTGCTAGGCCCTACCTATGTTATTCTGACCTTTGCAAAAGTAATGTTAACTCTTTGTCCATTGCTGTCTCTCTCCTATGTGCCGGAAGTACTTGCTTGTTTCAGGTCTGTCTACAAAGTCCCTGCTCTTTTCCATTTGTTCTGAAGCGAAGTCTTCTTAATGGCACATTAGGAAAATTAGATCCTACAGCAAATGCCTTTTATTTTATGACTGTTTATTCCAAGAACTATTTATTATTCAGAAAATTACACTTTCACAAAAAATTTAGTGCATTGGCTGATATAAATGTTTTATACTCACTTAATTTTATTTCTGTCCTCATAGCCTTGGTGGAGGACCAGATGATGCAAAAGAAATTATGAGACACAGTTTCTTCTCTGGAGTAAACTGGCAAGATGTATATGATAAAAAGGTAGGATATGTTTTTAGCATGTTATGTATATATTTTGGCTACCCTGCTAAAAGGAATTTATAGCAAAATAAGTTTAACGATATATTGATATTTTCCATTTTACTATGACATTTAGGTGATTATTGAACGCCTTAGCCCAAATTTTTATCATTTGTACTCCCCAAATGCCTCTTGAAATTTTATTCAGTGTTTTCAAGTAATTAATTTATCTCTTTTTTTCCCCACTTAGTAATTTGGTAGTTTGCTTCTCATAATTTTCTTTAACTGAAAAAAATAAAATACACCCAATGTTACATTTTTCTTTAGAAAAACTAGCAAAAACTTATAACTTTAAGAATTTTAATTATACAGTGAACACTTTAATTTATCCAACTTTTTATTTTGAAAGAATGTTAAGGAAATGTAGTTTTTATATTTAATGAAGTAATAACTTTATTATCTTAGAACTGTCACTTGAGGCAGAACTTTATTGCCTATGAAATGGATGCTACCAGTTATATCTTTCTTTTTATTATAATCTTATTACTTGTTCTTAATTTTGTGATTTATACTTGAGTGTAGGAACATGAAATTATTGTGTTTGTTCCATCTTTTTATGTTTTTTACTACTTCAAATATTGTCAGTGAAAACAGTGATTTTGACATTTTGGTTTTTAAAATGCTTGTACAAAATTTTAATATAAAATTTTCAGTAATTCATTCATTTACTTAGAATTTTATGTAATTAATTTTGTTAGTCCATCCATTTCAGGTTTCTCCTTAATATTCATTCTCTGAAACATCAATCCACATTTTTCAGGGTTTTATACCAAATGTTCTTCTCTGTTAGCTCCTTAAATAAGGATATAATGCTGATGAGTAATGAGGAACACAGTATTTCATTTTTGCATTATGTTGTCATTAATGGGAAGTATAGCAAATTTTCTACCCATTTCTGGTAACTAAACATTTAAAATCATTACACCATGTTTAACACTTCTATTCAAAGCTCCAAGTCAACCGAACTCAAGTATTTTGAGTTTTTATCTTGTATTAAAGTGCTGTGGTATTAGTTTCTTCACAACTCTTATGAGAAGCATGTAATTATTCTTAAATGTCCTCAGTGTTTATTAACTTCATATAAACAGTCTTACGTCCAGTTCTGTCACTGTTCAAGGTCCGTATGACCTGGATGTGTGCCCAAGAAAGCCCCCAATGTGCTATGTCCATACACTACAAAGAAACCTGAGAAAGATCAAGATCTTGCTGTGTCTCCAGAAATAATACCTGGGTCAGGGTAAAAGAAAGAAAGTATTTATTTAATAGATAGTGAGTCAGGCATCAACATGGCACTTCTAACCTAAAGAAGAGGCAGAACACAGACCTTTTCAGTCCTGTGATGAGACTAAGACACTCGGCAGCGGTTTCCTTGCTACTGTTCAGCTTTTCATGGTAAGTGACAGTTTGGCCTCAGCTGGAGAAAAAGCTCTGAGAATGCAGCCAACATGGCAGCGAGGAAGCAGGGGCCGCCCATCCTCTAGCTGGCAGCTGCCTGGTGGAGATGGATTAGGGGGTCAGCAAGGCGAGAGAGAGAGGAGCTGCCGAGACATAACTGCAGGTTGTATATGCAGAAGAATTCGTTTACACTGTTTTAAATAATAAAAGAATATTGTAGAAGCCACTTAATTTGAGCGAGGGTGTAAAGCATCTTGCACAAAGAAACCACAGCCACAAAAAGGGCAGAGTTTCCATGAGTGGTAGACTCTTCGAGGGCTGGTACCATCCCCCAGTTTACTAGAAGGGGCCTGCTTATCCAGTGAGGCACTGGTATTTAATTACATACTCTGGAAAATCAGCATTATAGCAGTGCCTTCATATTTTGAGTTTCTTTCTAAAAAGCTATGAAAATGTGTGTAAAACATAGTTGGGTTTGTATCAAGTCACAGAAAAATAAGAAATTAAAAGAACCAGTCTGACACAGGTAGCTATTTTAATGAATTCTGTTAAAATTCTCATTCTTTGGGCAGTATAAATTATGAAGTGCTTTATGAAATTGAACTTTTTTATGGGACCTTTATGTCTTTGAAATGTGTAGCTTATTCATAAGTGATCATTTCTAAAGTCAGTTATTTTATGACCTATTAATAAGTGTTGGGAAATTTATTATTTTTGTTGAGCACAGGACTAAAGTGTAGACCCTAGTTCGAGGTTGCTTCTTGCTTCCTTTGTAGAATGGGCAAGTCCATTTTACAGGCTCATACATAATGCTAAGACCATTTCAGTACTGCCATGCTTTAAAATTCTCTGGCAGGAAATTTTCTAGAATGAATTCATTTAGGTAAGTTTCTAAATAGACTGATACAGATTATATGCCTATTTTGTCCATCTGCTAGGATTTTTTGTAAGATTGTGTTAAATCTTACGATTTAACATTGAGCCTTCAGATCTGTAAACGGACTGTATATCTCCAATTATTTAGGGGGTCTTTAATTTCTCTCAATAATATTTTATAATTTTCAGTGATGAGGTCTTACACATATTTTGTTAGATTCTTCATTAACTATTACACGTCATCTGATGTAATGGTATTTTAAAATTATACTTTCACTTTGCTGCTAGTATAAAAATACAGTTGATTTTTATATCAATTTGTACTCTATAAACTTAGTTGCAGTAGCCTTTTTGGTAGATTACCTGTGATTCTGTGCATAGATGATCATAATCTTCTGTAAATTAAAATATGTTTACTTGATTTTAAGTCTTTATGCATTTTGTTTCTTTCTCCTTTGCCTTATCACGCTGACTAGGACTTCCACTACACTGTTGAATAGAAGTGGTGAAAGTGGACATTCTGACTTCCTTTCTGAAAGTAGAGAGAACAACCTGTTTTTCCATTAAGTTCCATGTTAAGTATGATGTTAATGGCATTAGTGGAGAAATGTGGTGAATTCTTAAATAAAGTTGGTAATGGTGGTTTAGTTAATGCACACATCTAGCAGCCAGACATAGGTTTCTAGATCTCATGCACCAGTAAAGGGAGCCCACCCATGCTTCTTGCTGAAGAGGGGCTGGTGTGGGGAAAATAAAAGATAAGCCTGAGGTATTTTGTGGTGCCAGAAAGTACAGAAGAGCTTTTTTAAAAAGTCAGATAGAAAGGAGTCAACCCTGTGGCAAAAGCTGCAACAATTTCAGTCACAAAGTAAATACAGTATTAGATTATAATCTAAAGAATAAAATAAACATGCATGAGCCCATGCTTCATAAATAAACAATTGAAAAAATAAATATTGAGAAGGGACATGTCTTCCTTAAAGATGAGTTCCAGCTAATAAAGGTAGAATGAGTGAGAGAAATAGACAAATCATCCATAGAACAATAGAGAGAAAATTGCTGCATGCAAGATCTGCCAGTGAATGCTACAATGAGTAGGAAGAGATTTGAGAGGAGATTTGCATGCTGTCAAAGTATCTTCCCCAGAACATCATGTACAAGGATAAAAACAATAGCTTCAGCTGGAGAGGTACCTTAGCTGCACTGAGTTAGTCTCTTACTTTATACTAGAGAAACTTAGCAGACAGTATTTTCACCAGGGATCAAGATTAATATCACCAGTAATAAGACACACTGATATCTTGTAGCCCCCAGTGATGTTCTGAGAAGAGAATAATACTTTTGTAGTACTCTCTCTAAAATGTGTAACCTCAAGATAAGCAGGAGAAAACCTAAGGAACAGGAACCCACACAGAGGGACATTTTTCGAAATACATACTTGGTCAGATAATCTCATAAGTGTCTGCCTCGTGATTGGCAGAGAACAGTGGTGATATTTTCACTGTCTGAAGGAGAATAAGAAGGTGTGGTGACTAAGTGCAGTGTGAGATCCTGGACTAAATCCAGGAATAGAATAATGGCATTAGTGGGAAAAAAAAATGGTGAATGCTAAATAAAGTTGGTAAAGGTAGCTTTGCTAATAGCATTACATTAATGTTAATTGCTTAGTTTTGATAATTGTAAGATGGCTGTGTAGGGTGTTAAAATTTCAGGAAGGTGGGTAAGGGGTACATGGTAGCTGTGCTATTTTTTAAGTGTTCTTTAAAATTATTTAAATACGATGCTATAAAATATGAAGTTTTTTTATACCTCTTACCAGTTTGAGGAAATTCTGTTTCTAGTTTACTAAGTTTTTAGTCATAAATAGGTAATCATAAATGGGTATCATGAATTTTATTAAAAGCATTTTTTCCACTTATTGCAATGATACTTGGTTTTCTCTTTTAAAATGGTGAATTAACATTGACTGATTTTCCAGTGGTAAGTGGACCTCACATTCCTGGAGGAAACCTCACCTCTACCACTTAAGCTAAATCCCCAACCCTTAGCCTTATTTTATGTTTCTAGATTTGATACAGTGTATTTTGTAAGGATTTTGGCATCCTTAAGTCATGAGTGATGTTGGTGTATGTCATCTTCTTTTTCTACAATGGCTTTGTGTGATTTTCATTTGCCTTTTATAATATAACCTGGTGGGAAGCAATACCTCTTCGGTTTTATAGAGTTCTGTATACAGAACTTGTTGTCTTCGTTACTTCATGGTTTGGTGGAATTTACCAGTGAGCCTACCTGGGCATAACATTTTGATTTTTGCCAGCGGTTTTTACCTAAGAATTCAATTTCTTTAAAGTATTAATGGGGCTGTTGTGGTAATGTGTTCTGGAATATGTTTTGGTATATTGTGTTTTTCAAGGAATTTAACATCTTGGTTTTCTAATTTGCTGACTTGAAAATGTATGTAATAGTCTCTCATAATATTTGCAGTATCTGGAGTGGTGATCTCTGCCATTGCCAATACTGGCAATTGTGTTTTCTCTTTTTAATCAGTCTGGCTAGAGGTTTGTCAATTACTACATTTTTTTAAAGAACTAACTTTTGGTTTTATTGATTTTTCTCTATTGTTTTTCTATGCTGAAATCTTTAATTTTGCCTTTTATTATTTCTTTATGCTGCTTTTTTTTGAGAATACTTTGCTCTATTTCTAGTTTCTTTAGGTGGAAGCTATATTATTGTTTCGAGATCTTTACTTAATAGCAACATATACACCACTACTAAAAGTTTCCTGGCAAATTTTGATTTTTTTTCATTTAAAATATTTTCAATTCCCCTTCTGATTCCTTTTAATTTGATGTTTACTTAGAAGTGTTTTTTTAATTTCTAAATTCATGAATTTTTTTAGATCTTCTGTAATTTATTCCTAGCTTAATTCTCTTGTGGCTAGAGAATATGATTTTAATTCTTTTAAAATTATCAAGGTCTGGTTTATGGTTCAAGAATGGTTTATGTTGGTATATGTTTTGTATACCCCTGAAAAGAATCTAAGTTCTGCTTTTAACCTTTAACATGTTCTTACTAAGCTGGTTCTGTTAAGGTAGAGCATGTGTTCTGTCGAGATGGCTGATGATGCAGTTCATGCCTGTCTTCTGAGTTTCTGTCTACTTACATTATCAGTTCCTGAGGAAAGATTGGTGAAACCTTCAATTATGATTGTGGATTTGTTAAAATTTTTGTGTTTTTTATGGTATTGTTTCATTTGTTTGCTTTGGTTTTGCAGTGCTGGGGCTAGCACCCCAGGCCTTGCATACCTAGGCGGGCACAGTGCCGCCGAGCCACACCCCCAGCTCCACACTGTATCATTTAGGCCTCATGTCTTCTTGGTAAAGTGACCTGTTTATGATGATGATGCATTCTCAGTATCCATGGCATTAACTGTTGTTTCCAGAATCTTTGTCTGATGTTGATGTAAGTACTCAGCTTTTAAAACATTTTGTGTAATACATTTTTCCTCATCATTTTACTTTTAACTTGTTTGTCAGTTATATTTAAAGTGGAATGTTTTTTAGACAGCATGTAGTTTATTCTTGCTTTTTTCTTATTCATTAGGTAATAAGTGACTTTTAATGAAACATAATGTGTAGCCTATTGACATAGTTTTAAATAGATCATATTGGTATTTTTTTCAATTTTCCTTTCTTTGCCTACATTTTTTTTTTTTTTTTGTGGTGCCAGGGATCGAACTCAGGCCCTTGTGCTTGCAAGGCAAGCACTCTAATCACTGAGCTAAATCCCCAGCCCCCTTTGCCTACATTTTTATGATTTCACTTTACCTTCTATTGTCTTAGGAACTCTGAGTCTTTATTGTTTTGAGATTGTGTTTAGAGTTTCCAATATACATGTTTAAATTATCTGTCTACTTATAACCACATCATATGCCACAGCATATTTCTATTCCCTGTGCCATTCTTTATATCATTTTTTCCTTTCCTTAAGAAACTTTTTGATATCACTTTTATATTTTCTTTTCACAAATTAATAAGCATCGCAGTGCACAGTGATTATATTTTGATTAGATAATTATATTTTAAAGTGATTGAAAATACTACATATTAGCATTCTTAGCACCCTTTATACAGGTCCTTTCCATAGGTTTGTTCTTCCACTGGATTTTTTCTTTTTCTTTCTCCTATATTCTTTTTTCTTTCTCCTATATTCTTTTTTCTTAGCCTTTATGCTAAGGCTAATTTAGCTGTACTTCTCAGGCATGAACTTTCTGGGCTTGGAAAGATTTGTAGAAAACAAAAATACATTTGGAGGAAGTATAGGATTGGAAATAATGGAAACGTGACATTTAAGAAGGGGAGAACAATGTGAGAAAAGCAAAGTAGTGAGGTGCAAGAAGATGTTCTGCTTGGAGGAGCCAAGTCCATGGTGAATGGAAACAATGCAAACACTGGAGAGGTGGCCTGTGGATGATGTAGTGCGTCTTCTTAAAAGTATAGCTTATGGGTCTGCTTATGTACTTGCCAGAATCCTCAAGTAAGGACACAGCTTTAGGTAACTGAACCTTTTTGAATTTTGTTGGTATAGACTTTCAGGGAGAAGAGTCTGAAAAAAGAATCTTATTCTTAAAAGACTATTGCATTGTATAAGTGTTAAATCACAAGGATTTCACTACAAAATAATACAGGCAATAAGGAAAGAAAAGAGTATGACTTCTATAGGTACTATGAAGAAATGAGAACTGTTACTTTAGTCTGAAAATACTGGGAGAATGTTTAAAGTGAAAACTTATAGATGGTTTTGGTAATAGTTCCAGATGCTGGGCATGGTGGTGCACACCTGTAATCCCAGCACTTGGGAGGCTACAAGAGGATGGCCATGGGTTCGAGGACAACCAGGACTAGATAGTGAGTTTAAGGCCAGACAGAGCTACACAGCGAGACCCTGTCTCAAAAAAAAAAAAAAAAAAACTGCAGATGGAATTGTCTGAGACCTAGAAATACAGCACTAAAGTTGAGGGTAAGATCAAGAATGAGTGTGTATGTCTGGGAATTCTGAATTTAATAAGTTTGGAAGTGGATTACCTCTGTAAGGAAAAGAGAGGAACAAGAAAATGGATGAGAAGAAGGAGGAGAGAATTTGGGAGGGAGAATGAGAACACAGAAGACTGGGACTAAGCATTGGAAAATACCGGTGGTTAGAACGGAAGTTGGGTTGAGGACATGTTTTTGGAAGATGTGTCAGAATCCTTTGTGAAGTGTCATACAAATGTTGCAGTGGAACTTGTCTGACTGAGTCAAGACTTTTTATCTTCTGTTTGAGATTTTGGCCTGAAGAATGACTGATGGCAGTTATGCAGATGTTAATGATTATTATTATTTCATGGAACACCAGCAGCAGAGACAAAAGGCTAAAAATAGTTTTCTAGGTAGCTTCATGTTGATGTTTTCCTTATCACATTCAGTGATGGCTCATTTTAAACTTCAGTCAGAGAAAGATGTGTTCTGAATATCCACTAGACATGCTGGTGGTTCAACATTATAATTACTGTCTTCTTTTGGTTATGAGGCATTGTACTGAGGCTGTAAAAGAACAAAGACAACTGTCAAAACCAACTTTAGTTATGGCTTGAAATGTTAATAGTTTAGGCTTTAAAAGCTCTCCAATTGGGTTAAGAACAAAATATAACTAGATTGCTCCTTGTAAGACCTTCCCCTAAAACAAAATTACACTGAAAACTGGAAAAAATAAGGATGAACAGAAGTTTAATTGTCAGATGTCAGGAAGGATAAACAATTTGGTTCTTAGTAGATTTCAGTGTTAAGTTTTACAAGTGGATTGTTTTTGCATACATGACAATAGTATATTCATTAACAAAAAAGTAAAGTTTCATACCAAATAGCATCTATGTGAAAAAAATTTTTAAACACAGAGAGCTGATAGAAATGGACTTAATATGTATAGAATTGGTTTTCATGTATAGTTGTTGGTTTTTCTCCTTAAGTTGCTCAGGCAGGGCCCAAATTAGTAATACTCCTGCCTCAGCTTCCCGGGGTGCTGGGATTAGAGTTGTGCACCACCAAGCCTGTATGTATTCACTACTGTACCTTTTCCTCTAAGCATTGCTTTCTCTATAAAACATAAATTTTGACAGTTTGTATTTTCATTCTCATTTAGGTAAAAGTATTTTTTATTTTTCTAAAGACTTCTTTATTCCACCTGTTATTCAGAAGTGTGCTGTTTAATCTGTAAGGATTTTGTGGGTTTGCATCCATCTTTTTGTTGCTGATTTCCACTTTAATTCCATTGTGATAAACTAATTCATTTCCTTTGGATAAATAACCAGAAATAGGACTGCTGATCATATGATAGCTCTACTTTTAGTTTTCTGAGGAACCTCCATGCTGTTCTCCATATTGCCTGTACTTTCTACACTCCCCCAACAGTATTATAAGGGTTCTTTTTCTTCAACTCCTTGCTGGTATTTAAAAATTTTTTTTAATAACAGCTGATATGTATTGTTTTTATTTGTATTTCCATGATGACTAGTGATATTCAGGTACTTGTTGGCTGTTTGTTCACCTTCTTTTGAGAAATGTCTGCTCAGATCCCATGTGTAATTGGGTTATCTGGGGTTTTTGTTGTTGAGTTTTTTGAGCACTCTATATCTTGTGGGTATTAATCCCTTTTATATTAAAAGTCTGCACATACTTTCTCCCATTCTATAGGTGTATCTCCTAGACTTTATTAATATAAGACTTTTGGTTTATTCTTTAAATATCTGTGGTCCTATTTGAACATTAATCTGCATTTCTGTCCCAGATTCTAAGTTAGAACTTTTAGTATTTATCATTTTTCTGCATATTCACTATTTATGCTTCTCTGTGTGTATGATGTCTCTGTCATCCTCATCCCCCTTTTTCCCCTGGGGTGGGTGCTGGTGATTGAATCCAGCACCTTATACATGCTCGGCAGATACTCTACCAGTGAGCTACAGTCCAGCTATTCTTTCTAAATTGACCTTTCATTTTAAGAGATATCATTCACCCTTTTAAAGTATGTATACACAACCAAAAGTGTAAATAAGGATGAAAATGTATAATATGTACTGGGAAAAGGTAAGAAATTGTTCAAACAGGAAGGGGAACAAAGGTGGGGGAAAGGGAAGGAGGGACAAGAAAAAAAAGAGACTGGAAAGAAAAAAATGGAAAAAAGAATTTTCTAAATGTAATGGGAAAAAAAGAAGCAAGATATGTCATATACAGGTACAAATCCCCTATGATGAATGTTATATATATCTAAAATGTACTAATAAAATAAAATTAAAAATAAAACAGAAAAAGTATGTATAGGGTTCAGTGGCTTTTAGGTTATTTGCAGACTTCTGCAACCAGCACCACTATCTAATTTTAGAACACTTTGGTTCCTTCATTCCTTCTTGAAGAGCAAAGCTTTTTTCTAGTAGCATTCTCCTTCAATCTAAAGAATGTCTTTATCATTTCCTACAGTGGAGCTGGCAAAAAAAAATGTTTGCTTTTATCAGATCATATCTTTATCTCACTTTGATTCTTGAAGCATATTTTCACTGAATATAAAATTTGAATTGATACTTTAATGGTACTTATTCTCTTATAAATTGCGTATTACATTGCACTGGCTGTTTTGGGGGGATGCGCATGCAAGTGCGTGGGTGTGTCTTTTGTAATATTCCAACTTGAGTCATCTGAGCCACGTTTCCCAGAACCGGCAGTTTTCTGGGTGAGGTTTTCATGGGAAATTGGAGGTAGAAGCAGCAGCCACATCATAGCTCATTCATGTTGTTACCCAGTAGTTCCCCTTGTTGGCATGAGGTGGTGGCGAGGCCTGCTCTGCTTCATCCACCCCGGATGCTCTTGTAGCCTTTCTGAGTCCTGGCAGTGAGGTGTAAGAACAGAGGGGCGGGAGAAAGTTTGTTGAAGAAAAAGCAGCGAGGGGCTAGGAAGTGACCGGGAAGATAACTGTTTGATATAGTCAGGAAAACCCTTGTACTGGCATAGCATTTAAACAGAGACTTTTAAGCTCCCTTGTAGTATTTTGAAAACTGTTTTAAGATGTTTAAAGTTGTAGGTGATCATTATCTTTCTCACTTGAAAGGACAACAGCTTTCCCCTAACTTAAAGGCAGAATTAGATTTCTGACTTGAGAAGGAAGCAGATGGTAAGGGTTGGACAGGAGAGCGAAATGTGTCCCCACTGCCCAGGAGAGGCCCAGCTCAGCTGAGAGGACATGTTGGGCCTCCTCTGACTAGAGGAGTGAAGGCCTTGCTGGTGTGCAGCTGTAGAACAGTGAGGCAGAAGGGCTCCTCATGCCAACAGCCAGAATCCCAGTTTCATACCAGTTGTCTCTCAGTTTGCTAAACAGACCCAAAACTTCCTGAGGTGCATATTACCTCCAGTGTTCCCATGCGTGAGCATGTGTGTAACCTGGTGAAAAGAATGCACCTATTCTGAATGGAAAGAGAAGCTCCTCACCCGCGGAGTGGCCTGCTTGCTGTGTCCTTTCACCCCAACAGAGCAGCCATAGGAAACAGGCGCTGATACCGTCACAGGCTTCTGCCCGCCACTAGCAGGAGACTGTGTTCCTGGCGAGAGGAGCTGGAGTGTTGCTTGGTAGCCATATTACTAGCTGGAAAATGGACTGAATTTAGTTCCATCCCCAAAAGAGAGCCTGCTAATGCTGGAGACCAGAACAACTGTCTACTAGGGCAACAAAGAATGGCAAAAAGAAGAGACTCAAAATGCCATAAACTGAAGTGAAAATGTGTTCTTTACTCACCCCCCAACTTTTTAAAATGTAATCTGTCCAGAGAATAATTTAAAGATATTTTGCCTTACTTAACATAAATTTGGAAACAGAATGGGAAAATGCATTAATCTGAAGTCTATTGTGTATTTGTTTCAGTAAAACTTTTATAAAATGTGCTAATTTTTGTCCGTCTGTTTGCTATTTTCCTATTGCTGTGACAATTGGATTCTGTTCTGAACAGTACTCACCAGGCATTCTGACTCCAGATGTTAGCTTGTACTCCAAGGAAACCTGCAGGCTTCTCCAGTCCCTGGTGACCTGGTCCTTCCCCGCCAGCTCCCTCCCAGCCTGCACCCACTGTAGGACCCCTCGAGGGAGAAGTTGCTCTGAATCTCTTTTTAGTCGTGGATGCCTTTTTTTTTTTTTTAAATGGATGCTTTTGAGGATCCAGTAAAAGTAGGAAAAAACCTTGCATATAGCTTCAGAGGCTGCCATGAATCCCTGTCCCTGGGCAGGGCAGACATGAATGCCTGTCTCAGTTAGACAGCCCTCTGCCCGTGACCTAGAGAGTAACTGTTAAATTGTACCCTTAAGCTGGTGTTATAGCACACGCCAGCTACTTGGGAGCCTGAAGATGAGACACTGTCTCTAAAAATAAAAAGGGGTTGGGGATGTAGTTCATTGGCAGAGTGCCCTGGGTTCAGTGAGGGAGGGGAAATCCTTGTAGCTGTAACATTAGCCTTCTTCAGCCAAGCGCTAGGAAGAGGTGGGAAAGCCAGCAAGGTTGTGCTTTTGCTGCACTAGAAAGAGCCATGGTTTGTCACAGTCATTGACAGCCATATGATGCTACGTGTATTTCGTTACCAGAAAGAAACTAGGACAGTTTCCAATATTCTCCTCCTCCCCCATTACATGGTTCTCCATTGTTCACTTCCACAATGATCTCTCAAATTTTACGCATAGCAGCCAAGAACTCACTGTTGTGTCTTTAGACTGTTGATGGGGAAGTTAGACATCGTGTCCGCTTTGCACAGTGACATGGTCTTTGGTGCTTTATTCCCCAGTTTTAACCTAGAAATGAATTTCTCTAAATTGGAATCAGTTAACGGTTCTTTTCCTTTCTTCATACAGCTTGTGCCTCCTTTTAAGCCTCAGGTAACATCTGAGACAGACACCAGATATTTTGATGAAGAATTCACAGCTCAGACTATTACAATAACACCACCTGAAAAATGTAAGTAGACGATGACCAGTAACATTCTGAAATAATTGAATACAGCAGTCTGTGTAAAAATGTTTCTGTCTTTTCAAGATCAAATTCCATAGTGACTTTTACACTGTTCTGTTTAAGATTGTAGAGCTCCCAGTATGGAAGTGTCAAAGGGGGGCACACGAAAAGCTTTTCTGGGTGGAAAAAATGACATATAAAAACGTAGACCAAGGTACAGAATCTTTAACATTCTTTGCCGTCCTTCCGTAGATTCTTTGGACATCAGCTAGAAAGGTTCTGAACCACAGTCCCCGTTCCAGCCCTGGCTCATTTACCTGCCACCTTCAGAACTGCGCGGCTCTAGGCTTCCCCTCGCTGAATAGTTTCTAAATTCATTTTGAATAGATTCACTCCAGCTTTCTCTTAATCAGTAAATATCATTGAAGACACAGTTCCATTTGCTCTTAATATTGATACATATAAATTAAATAAAATCTATGATGATATATGACCATGCACACTTGGAAATATATGCTACTCTATCAGTCCCGTGTTGTGAGAATCAGTGCTGAGAAGCAGTGGACTTCACTGAGAGGAGTTACTGGGTAGAACTTACAAACATTCTTATGCCGACAAGGTCTTCGTCTGCCTTAGGAATTGATTAGGAATGAGGATAAGGCGGAGTTTTGGGTGATACTGAGGTAGATGAAGAATTCCTCAAGGCACACATCTGTGGCTCACACTGTAACACTGTGTGTGAGTTTCTCTCCTTTTCCTTGGTTTCTTGCATTTCTTTGCTCATTGCATGATGGTGCTGACACAGAGTGGCCTTGGGAGACTAGTGGGCTGCGTTGTCCCAGTCAGCAGAGTTGAGTGTTGCAAGGCACACAGGAAGTCATCTGGACCAACAGTCCTCAAACTGGGGTCTGTGACTCTGCTCAAGAAGACTGTGAGCACCCTGCAACTGGTGCTCTTGGGCAGTTGTCTTTCTTTCTTCTCTTTTTTACATTTACAACAAGTTAAAAACTTGTTAACACTCCTTTGGCAAGTGCAGAAGTTGAAACCCAGAGAGGTTGAGCAGCCAGGGTCCATAGTTAGTGTCCGCCACAGCTAGGAGCCGGGCACGCCAGCTTGGCAGCACCCCGGCTACGTCATGAGGTGTCAGTGTGTCGACGTGGGGTGGTGTGCCATCACTAGAATTAGAGAGGTGCCAGGCTGTTAGAAAGCCTGTGGAGTCATGGCACGTGGCTGAGGGGGAATGCTGGGCATGGGCCTTGGCCTCTGGCCCTGGCATGGAATGTGGTGGTATAATTGTTCACGGTGCTGGGCAGCATCAGTGAGCGGTGTAGCCACTGGGCAGTTCGCACCACAGAGTGTTTGCTGGGCCTGCCGTTTGGATAGAACCCTAATTGTAATCTGACCATCGTTCTCGGCTTTAGACCTTCCGGTCGCTCTCATCACATGCCGCATCCAGATTCCCCTGGCTCACACAGCCTTGGTGGACAAAGGTCTCTGGCCGCTTCCTGTTCCATCTTCCCCACTTCCCTCCACTCCAGCCATACCTTGAACTTACCACGCTTCACTGTGGCTTGGGACTTTGGTATTTCCTGTTCCTTCTGCTTAGAATGCTCTTGGTCACAGATAATTTGCCTGCATGGCTCCTTCTTGGTCTTCAATCTCAGCCTAAGAGCCCCTTCATCAGAGAGCCCGGCCACATCCTTCCATGCTTAAACTGCACACCTTTCCTTGCTCATTATTTTTCTGGTTCATTTGCTTGTATCTTAGTTAGGTTTTCTAGAGTCAGTAGTTTGTAAGAGAGCAGATTTAATAGAGGACCTTTATAAGTTACAATATTCACCCACAAGCCAAATGCAGGAAGAGTGCTGAATGTCTGTCTCTGCACTGGAGACCCGAAAGGTCCAATCAAGGGCTGGGAGCCCACAGCACTGTCCCATGTACATCCGTGTCTGCAGATGATGGCTGAAGACATCTTTACTGGAACCAGGATACGCTGCTTGCAGCAGAGATGAAGACCAGAGCTCCTCCTAAGCAACAGCAGCCATCCTCGACCACAGCAAGGCCCTGAGCTCCTTCCTTGACGAGGACAGCCAAGTTCCCTTTGGGAGAACCAGCCGCAGCAGAGCTTCTCCTGGGAAACAGCCTGCCGACTATCTTCTGCTCCCACTCTGCTTTATGTTGCGTCGGCAACAATCCTCTGGTGGATCTTCTATGCCCAGCATCACACCAGCTCAGTCCAGCTGGGCATTCTGGCTCAAGCTGACCACATTAAGTCCACCATAGCTTGTTTTCTGTTTCTGCCGCTAGGACTCCGTAGCTCTGAGAGGAAGGATGTAGTGTGTGTTGACTCTGCTGGCCAAGCTCCTGGCTCAACAGAGGTATTCAGTGAACACTTCCTAGGGGGCGCAGGGCTGGAAGTGGTACAGGGCAGGGCGAGGCACTTGTGGAATCTCTTTTAGAACAGCTAACTGTGAATTTGGGAATTATCAAGATAGGTAGGCTTGTAAATGCAAGGTAGCGAGTGGATTTCTTTTTTTTTACTTCAGAAAGTTAAGAAGCAAAATCCCAGCTTGGGAGATAGAGTGAAGATGGACTCAGACCTGGGGAACCTGTCTCTTCTCCCATCTCGGCCAGTCAGTAGCTCTGGGATGTGGCAGGTCACGTTGTCCTCTGGAAAAGGGAAGAGCAGGGCTGGATAATCTCTAGGAGCCCACTGTTTGTCCCATTATGCACTTGATAAGCCATCTCTTCAGGAGAGACACAGAATTCTTCAAGTGTCAGCACCCCTAATTCCAGTGTCATCCAAAATCCAGAGTAAACAATCCATACTGTCTGTTTTTCTCTGATCAGTCACGTGAAAGGTTACAGTCAGTCTAATATAATGAATCTGTAGCCCAAAGGTCTATGCGAGGATGGAGAGCTGTGGGAAGGGACCACCTAGAAATGTATGACCAGAGAGACCACAAAAAACCAGCTTGAAAATCTACTTGGCTACAAATAAATTCAAGTGGAAGCTGTTACAGATACCTCTATAGTTAATCAGTGATGTTTTTCATGACTGGTTTGAATTTCAAAGTGCTGTCATGACAGAATATCTGAACCATTCATCTCACCTGCCTTGCCCTTGTGGTTCTCCTGGTAAGAATTTTCACTCATGTGCAGAAACTTCTTGGCGTTTGAAGATGCTTTAAGTCCCTCAGCACTGTTTCTGGAACACAATTTGAACCTAGTTCCTCAGCTTTGTTAATTAACATTGTAAAAATCATCCATAGTGTTTTTCCTAACATGTCACATTTCATCAGAAATAGCAGCTCTGTGGTATGTCGTTTCAGACACGGGTCATGTTGAAAAGCTTCAGTGCCTTGAAAGGGCGGAGGGGAGTGTGCACTGTAGACAAAACAGGGGCCACAAGAGCCCAGACATCGCAGTGACTTCCCAGCAGGGATCAGACCCCACTGAGGAATGCTGTCTTCTGCAGGCATCAGAAGTGGCACATCGCCCTGGGAGTTCAGGAGTGTCACCCGGGTCTGTCGGGGCACACTGTGATGAGGGTAGGGCGGCCCGCTCAGACGCCCTGCAGTGGCCGTGGCTGTGCCGGGTCAAGGGGCAGTGGTTTAACCTGGGTATAACCTGGATTCCTTACGGGGCTCGCAAAAGGAGAAGCAGTAAGACCTTAGGCTGTAGTTAAGTGGAGTGTGGTCTTTTTTTCTGTAGCTCCAAGGGGCGGCGAGGGTAAGAAACAAGCTCCACCACTCACACACCAAAGCTCTGTGCATGGTTGTCCACAGCAGTGCTTTTCATTGGCAGTTGTCTCCCCACTTGCCACCTTGCTTTTATAAAACAGAATGGAGTTATTTTTTAGAACAAATCAGCAGTTAAGAAAGTCAAAATGTTCCATTTTCTACAAACAGCTGCAGTAACATGCCAGATTGTCCTCACTGGTGTTAATTAATTGAACAGATTTTGGAATGTGTTGTCTTTCGTTATACCCATTAATGGTTCTCTGCTTCTTCTTAGAGAAAAGGAGAATTTCTTTGAGATCTGGGAGCTTTCATTGTAATTACATTTGTTCCATGCTCTGAGAAAGCCAGGCTCTGATGCTGCTAGGACGCAGACTCGGACATGGCCGAGGACAGAGTGGGCATCCTGCGTTCCCTTCCTCACGGCCGCGGTGCCCTCGGGGACCCTTTCATAGCAGGAAGCTGCTCGCAGGCACTGCCGGGGCTGGCAGTGCCTCCGCTGTGGCCGCACGGTGAGGGAGCTGCCCCTCCCTGTCACCAGCCCTGAGGAGACAGGGAGCTGCTGTGACCACCGGTGTCTGCGGTTTAAAGAGTGTCAAGGGGCGGGGTTCTCCCAGTTTATCCGTGACACTTAGATTTCTTCTGGTCCGAAGTTTGTCACTGAAGAGACAGCAGAGGCGGTCGTGGCCCTCAGCTGACCTGTGGTCGGGCTGCCTCCACAGGACGCGCAGCACTGCGATGCGGAGAGCTGCTTGGAGGCGCTGCCCTGCCCACATGCGCAAGGCTGCTCGTGGTCCCGGAGCCCCCTTCTGCCCCTCGCTGGCTGAGGCAGGACAAGCTCTGGGCTTCCCCACACGTGCTGTCCGGGGTGCGTTGTGTTTGCTGTGCAGAAACACTCAGCAAAACAAAGCTGTTCGTGGGGAAAACTGTTTCTTTGATAAGTGATTGGCACATGTCAGAATCCGAACACTCAATTTCAGCTGCTTTTTCTCTAGAGAGCTTTTATACTGTGTAACTCAACAGCGGTTGCCGTCATTCCTCAGCTCCTATTGGCTTTGTCTACCTGAAAATCCCGCTGACGGCGTCGGCTCTCAAGGCTGCATGTGGCTCGGTGTCGAACGTGTGCTGGGTGTGGCAGCAGCGTCGTCCTCTGGCCTGGGCCTGTGGTGCCGCTGACGGGTGGATCCCCCACCTCCAGTGACGTTAGCGGTCACAGGTTTTGCTCAATACCAACCTAGCCCACTTTTGAGAGGCTTCTGCATTAAGAGAATACAGAAAAGATGACCAGTAAAAGGAGAAACAAGGACAAATGTTTGTTTGCTCTTAAGATACTGGCGCAGTGCCCTTCTCTGTGGGGTGACAGGGTCATTGCTCAGTGCAGCAGGCCCGGCCTCTATTCCTGCTCTCTTTACATGAAATTGATGCTTCCTGGAGAGGCTAGAGAATGAAAAGAAGTGGTAGTGTACTCCTTCCTGGACTTAAGCAAACAGTTCTCGTGCTTGAAGGCAGAGGTGGAGCATTTAACAGAGTGACTTGCCATAGTTGCAGGAGCTTGGAGTCAGGTGAGGGAGGCTCAACACACTCCCATTGGCTTGAACCACTGGTGGTACATACATGACCATTGTGTTGGGTGGCTTGTGCCATTGGTGGTATAAACAGATCTAATCACTTTTACCAATCTTTTTAGTAATTAATAAAAAGCTGCCAGATGGGCCAGTCATGCATACGCCACCAGTGGCTCAAGCGGCCCAGAAGTGAGTGTGTTAAAGTAGATTACTTCCCCATGCAGGGCAGGCAGCGAGCCGGGCAGCAGGAACTCTGGTCTGAGCTCTGTCCACAGGGCCTGCAGGGTGCTCAGAAGCCCAGAGCGGAGAGGGGACCGAACTGACAGGCACTGCCTGACATGCGCAGAAGTTATGGGAAGAGAGCGTGAGCATTTGTGATGTGTCTTGTTTGGTTCCTTAGTTGGTTTTTTTTTTTTTATAGTACTGGGGATCGAATCCGGGGCCTTCACACTGAGCTGCTTCTGGGTCTTTTTTATTTTTATTTTGAGACAATCTCATTAAGCCTTAAGTTGCCCAGGCTGAGCTCAAACTTGTAATCCTCCTGCCTTGTGAAATGGAAGATTATTAAGGATTGTTCTTACTAAAAATTTGGTTTTCTTCAGTAGTATTTTTTTCACAGTTTTATTGAATCTTACAATTTTGATGTCTTAGAAATGATTTTCTAGTATTATTTCTTCATAGACCATGTTTATAAAAACCAGATAACTTGTAAAATATAATTACTGTATATTTTACTGATAAACACGTTTATGGCAGCTGATCTCCCTGTTAATCCTTCTTATGTTAGAAGTTAAAAGATTTACAGCAGACATAATGTTGCAGAAAATAACCATAAAATTAAAATAGCTGTTTCTTGCCCACAGATGATGAAGATGGTATGGACTGCATGGACAATGAGAGGCGGCCACATTTCCCTCAGTTTTCCTACTCTGCAAGTGGACGAGAATAAGCCTCCTTCGTACTGCTCCTTCACCGTCATCTTAGATTTATTACTGAAATGATTCCTGGACATCGCCACAGTCCTCGCTCTTACAGACAGCAGGGCGCCTTCTGACTTCGCAGACCAGCTGAGGGCTCCACCCCATGCGAACACACACGCACACAGACGCACTCCTGTTTTTGTTTTTGCATGAAATCGTGTCTCAGTCTAAGGTCTCATGCTGTTGCTGCTGCTGTCTTCCTACTCTAGCAACTGTGAGGAGTGATCTTACCACCTCGGCGGGTCAGAGCCCGCCGCCATTCGTTTGTGCAGGTTGTCACCTTGATCTTTGAGTTCTGTTTTTCCCTAACAGTGAAGGCTAAATGAGATACACTGATTCTAGGTACATTTTTTAACTTTCTAGAAGATAAATCAAAAACTAATTAGACTAAGAAGATTTCGTTTCTATTTCTGAACACGCAGTTGTGAAAGGGTGGCGATGTGCGCGCGCACAGTTTTAGCAGAGCAGATCCGATCAGTGCGTAGAGTAAGCGTATGTCACTGAGACTGGGCTGGAATTCACTGGGAAGCATTGAGAGGACTGGACAACTGTTAAGATAGACACGTGTCGTCTTAGTCCTGTCGGATACTGCAGAGGAGACCCAGTGTCACACGTGGACGTCCAGACTTCACGGGCAATCATGGGCAAGTGGACACTGTGCTGTGAGAATCGAAGGCGCATGCGCAGAGTCAGAGTCACCGAAAGGGTCTTAGGGCGCACTCTGCGCCAGAGAGCGTTTCCCTGTGCTTGGCAGCCCTTTCCCTTCCTGGTCTTTATCACTCTGATGGCCGAAGAATGTAGACAGGTATAATGATCCTGCTTTCACCAAAATTGTACACCAAGGTAAACCAACAGGTGTTTGCCTTACTAGTTCTAATTTTTTTACTTTCAGTTCTAGGTGATTAGCTTTTTCTCAGATGTTAAAACTTTGAATGTCCTTTTATGATTTTGTTTATATTGCAGTAGTATTTATTTTTTAGTGCTGAGAATTGTATGTCATGTTAGCAAATGCAGCTCCGACTGACATGAAATAGACTTACTGCAGTTTCTTTTGACCCATGTGCAAGGAATGTACACACCAATGAGAATCATGCACTTTTTCTCCTATGTACAAAAATGTTTTTGATAAGGCTCTGAGATTGTACAGATTGATTAGAATTTGGCTTTGGGAGAAGAGATCCCATCATTTAACCCCTTGGTGCTGAAAATGAGAAACTAACTCCCCACACCAAGGGGTTAATGAAACGAGAACTGAAGTATTAGGATGACCTGGCAACGTAACATGATGAAGAAAATCAAGACCTGGATGATGTTAAGAAATGAACTTTACTTGGCAAAATGAACACATCACAAGCATTTACAGAGTAGCTAGTGAAAGAGAAAAACCTGGTGTGTTTATTCTGATCAAGGTACACTTACCACTGAACTCAGCCATCAGGGAAAACAACCAAACAGAAAGAACACCTCTAGCTTTTCTTTTTCTGTACATACTCATGTCTCCAAATCCCAACATTTCTCACTGAGAGGGGACATGTATGCAAACCTCATCTTTCTCCTTCATTAATGATGATCTTCAGATTAAACCCTTTGGTGCTAGGAGCTGACATTTTCCAAAGCGGCCTGTGCAGTCCAGGGGGCCGGGACCATGCCTGTGGCAAGCAGGAGCCCGCAGCTCCCTGGAATGATCATGGAGATGTATTCTAGTCAAACTCTGACAGCTCCCAAATGGAAGACTACATCGTGACATAGTATTATGATTGCTTGGTATGAGAGAGCAAGTGACTTTCTGAGTAGGGTGAATCATATTCATTTGCAGATGTCTTAGCCTCTTGATGCTGGAAGCTCGGGCTTAGAGCTTGGAAACCACTGCTGGCGGTGGGTGGGCCACTGGACTGACGAGGGGTTAAAGGGCATTTTCTTAAGGCAGCTAAGACACATTCAGACATAGATTTTATCCTAATTTTTCCTATTTCTGCCTGAGTGACGTTCATCCTTAGTTTAAAGTAGGAAGTTACAGTAAATGGTAGTTCTTTCTTACATCTATAGATTAACTTTGTTTTCACTTGGAATTATGTTGGGCGTTTTGCATTGACAAGAAAGTAGACTAGAAGGTTTGTCCTTTAAGTTGTCTTGCATTCATTTTTGAAGAAAGAAACAGGTGAGAGGAAGAGAAGAAAGCTGAGACTGGCTGGTGTTCAGAGCATTTGTTCCTTTAGCGTGAGAGCGTGACACTGTACACTAAGCACATAGCTGTTTGTTATTTTGGGTTTTTTCCTTCCAAATCTTAAGGTGATTTCCATGACCTTGGCCAAGGATACTTCGTAAAGATTAATGAGAGGCACTGATAGTGCCCCAGGCTGGCTGCTCCTCACAGCCACGCGCAGGGCTCAGTCATCCCCACCAAGGCTGTCGGTGTCCCGGAAGGTATGTTCTTGGCTTGGATTTTGAGATCCTCCCTTTCACTCCCAGGTCTCAGTCATCTGGCATGAAGGCGTAAGAGAGCATGGAAAGGTGTGCAGAGGGGGACTGTGACACTTCCCTGTGTTGCCCATAGCTGTAGTTCTGGATTCTGGCAGGCAGAACAGCCGGAAACCTGGAATCATCTTATCCAACTTTGTGGACTCCAGCTTGTACTGTCATGAAGTTTGACCTCTTGTCACAAGGCAGCCATCTTGGAGGAAATCGGCCACTTCTGCTGGGATTGTTGGCAAGGGTTGCTCACAGCTTTGCTTTCTACACTAATTACATAGCATTATTCCAGTATGTTTTCCATTTCCCACACCAGATTTCCGGCTTCTCAAAGCTGACTGTTCTTGCGGGGCCACTTGCTTCTTCTAGAGTACAAAAGTAAGGGCCTCCCTTACTAACTGCAGGGTCTATATACTACACCTCAGTGTACACACTTGCTGCTACCGTTTGTACTGTCTACAGTAGAACTTCCTTATCTTGCTCCTGGTAGTGCATTACAGGCAAGCATGAAATGTAAAGTATTTATTTAAATAAAAAGAAAACCTCTAAATTGGTAATTGAATTACCTCCCTGTAGCTTTATAGTTTGTGACATTTCTTGACCTTGCTAGTTCTTTCATTAGATCCTCGAAAGATTTGGTCATCTGGTTAAGGATTTTAAGCAGACGCAACTATGAACCCGAGAAACTGTATTACTATTACTGTTGGTCATACTAAAATTGTTTCTTTCCTTAAGTATATGACCCACAAGGATGTGAAATAACTACAAGAAACTGTTTTTGTACACTGTACATCCTTAGTATTTTTACACGTATATGATAGGGATGCACATTATTTTCCTTCGTACAGACAGCTTAAATAAAGCACTATGTCAATCTGCTACTTCTCTGTTTGTTGTTGTTGGATGTGGTTCTGTAATCTCAGAAAATTAAATACTGTTCTTTTCTGGAAAAAAAGATTTTTAACAGCCCCACTTGGTATTAACCTGTCCTGTATGAGATGTGATAGGAAAATACGTAAATTCTTCTTAGCTTAAAAAACACACGGGATTATTTTTACTTCAGTAGAATGGCAATAGTGCAGTTATACAAATTTTGATGAAGGGCTACTTCCAAAGGGCAGATGCTGGGCTCTCAGCATTGGGATCAAGACAGACCTACTGTGAAGCCAGGCACAGAGTAGATCTCAGACCCTAATTACCTTCACAGCAAATGGTTTGGGATTCCGAAGGAGTGTAGCTCATCACCGATGTCTTCCCAGTAACATTCGGCTCTGCAGACTTCCTTGAGTATCTGTCATACTTCATGGAAGTTAGTGAACTTAGGGGTACCAGATGGGTAGGGTGGCTGGACGATAGGCTGATTTACGGTGACTCATTCCGGATGGGGCCTTTTTCTGATTTTACCTCATGAAGCTGCTGGTGTAGAACTTGGCTTTGCTCCTGCGACTCAGCCAGAGAACAGAATGGCTTTTGGGACCAGAGTCAGTCGGGCGTGTGTGTGTGTGTGTCATACAGCCACATTTGGGGCATCTCACGTGTGCGCTTTCAAAACCACTGGGCTTGAAGACCAGGAGGCTGAAATAAAGTGACCTCTATAATTCTTTAAAGGTGCTATTTTTAGAATATTGTATAATTTTTTCACAGTATACCTAAAACGGAATTAAGGACAGTTAAAATATCGTAAGTGACAGCCTTTACGTCTAGCACATTTGATGAAATTGAAATCTTTTGACTGTGTAGGAGTACTGCTGTCTCAGGCTGAGCGCTTGACGTGTATCGCAGATGCGGACGTCTCTGTACGGGCCGGGCCGCTGCCTCCCAGGCCTCATGGGTCACCTCGCCAGGTGAGGGCGGCCCCCGAGCAGCGTGCCCGTGCCGACCCGACGCTGGTGGGGAGCGTGCGGGGCCGAGGGCTTGTCCCAGCTGCAGCCTTGCCCTGGTGCTCCACTGTCCTCCTCAGATACAACAGAATTTTCAGTGTCCATTTTTATTCCTTTAAAGCATTTGAGGGCTTGACCGTGTATAGTAGAAATACTATTTTAGACTAAAATAATGATCTGTGTACAGATATTTGATATACTCTATATAAGTAAATTTTCTAATTTCACTAAGTACATTTGTAGGCTCAAGTACTGCTGTGGGAAAAAAAAAAATCTGACACCACCGAGCCAAAGATGCTTCTTTGTCTGTTTTTTTGTTCACAGAATGGAAAGAACAGTGCTTCCTGGTGTCTCCTGAATGTGCACACAGTGGTAGGATGACAAATAGTGGATGCTGATTAAAGGCAAATAAAGATGAAGGCTGATGTGTAGGTCACAAGGAGGGAAAGCAAAATGAATGGCAGGAAGTCTGGTCCTTAGTATACTTTGGCCTACTTAATATGTGCCTTTTTGGTGTTTTGTTCATCACTACTACAAGATAAGAAGGAAACATTACAACTCAAGTCCTTAAAAATTTCATTTATGAAAGTCCCGCGTATAACCAAGCATAAAAATGAGCATATCTAAAGACTGACTTCAGGCCATTTCTGAGAACATTGCCAGGAGCTGTCCTCATCCAGGGTCAGACTTAGCTCCGGCTGTCCGCAGTCCGCAGCACGGGGACAGAGGCCACGGCATGAGGACGTCCCACGCAGTCCGAGGTGGCGTCGCCCTGGGAAGGTTGTGGTGTGTTGTGGCATATGAAGTACAAATCGGATGAATGTAAATATCTCTTTGTAAATCATTTATTTCACTCTGTTTCATCCAGGTCAGCAATCAGATTGTGGCATGCTGGGTAACTGGAAAAAATGATAATAAAAAGTAAGTTTAAATAGATCATGTTCTTCAATGTGATTTTTCTTCTCATTTGCTGGTTTAGTCACCTTTTATTACTAAATTTGTGATGAAAAAATTATGTCGCTAAAAATGGAAGATGCATATATATCCGATTGTATGAAAGGCCTCACCCTGTCCGCAGGTGAAAGCCCGTGCGCATGAATAGCAGGTTGACTGTTTCAATGCTTCCAACCTGAAAGGCTGTACCGCAGACATGTGTGTCCCTCTGAATGAAGACATCGACGTGAAGATGTGGCTAGAGAGCCATCTCCCTCTGTCTCCCGGAAGGAGACACTGGCTCCTGCCCGAATCTGTTCATGTCGTTCTGACATTGCAGGGGGCAAAAGAATGGAACGCAGGCAGGATACAGGCCAAAAGCCCTGAAGAAATTCCTGGTGAAATGAGACAAGCTGAAAACACCGTGTTTTTAGCTGTGTATGGTTAGTTCACTGTAGCACAGAGGCATTTTTGCATGGGAACCTCCCGCCTGCTGGGAGAGGGAGGCTGGGAGTGCGGTGGCCTCTTGGTTTTAAATCGATACTAGGAGTGTTAGAGCCACTCCATGCAGACCGGGTTTGGGAGGAATCGGGTGTGCCGGGAGGGCAAGGCCTGCCTGCGCCCACCTGCTGCTCAGCCTGTCCGCGCACAAAAGCAGCGTGGGGAAGTGTGGCCAGTTGCCTGCCTGGGGGATGACTAACACTACACAGCCGCGCCCCTGGGAGCGAGAGGCCCAGAGGCCGGGGTGCGATTTTCCGGATCTAGAGCTAATAGGCAGGCAGGGCCAGGCCCGGCCTGGTCTCCACGTAGCGGGGCACTGTGCTCCGGAAGGCACAGTGCGCCTGGCGCTTCCCACACGGTCCCGAGCTGGAATCTGAGGCAGGCTCCGTCGACCCAGTTGCAGCCAGCATTACTTGAGGACAGTGAAACCAGAATTTGCCCAAGAGAAGTCTGAAAAGCAGTCTGTTGGTTGCTTTAGATGTCAGAGCATAAGAGACTGGTGAGGGCTTTTGAGACAGCAGTCTGTGAGCAGGAGGTTTCCACATGGGGCAGCTGGGCCTCTTGGGGCTGGGGAGGGGCCGCAGGGGCTCTACTGACAGGCTGCCCGCCCCATCTGACCAGACCTGATTTCCTCCCTTCGGTGGGGTTGAACTGACCTGGTGTGGTTCTGCCACCCTGGACCGAATGTCCCTCCCTCCCCACTCTGGGGACGTGGGGGAGGCGGTTCCTGTTGGCCCGGCTGCCTCTGCTTCCCACCCTCAGGGAACCCAGAAGGACTGTGGGTTCAAGGATGTGCGGAACCCACATGGGCACATTTCAAAAGAAATATGAAGGGAACTTGGACCGAAAACACCAAACACATGATGCTGAACAGAGACAGACCTGAAGTAAAAGCAAAATGTTGCAGGCTTTTTGTTCGGGGGGCGTTGTAACCTCCAGGAAACCGGCGTTGTTCATAGTGACTCTTCACAGTGGCTGTGGGCCCCAAGCCTGCCCAGTCATTCATCATCCGCGCATCCCTCCCCTGCCAGTTCTCAGACAGATCTGCTGGAATGGTCGCCTCCAACACAGGGCAGCACAGGTGTGAGGTCCCCGACAGGAACGGATGGAAGTCAGCCTGAAGTTTCCCCTGTCTCCACTCGTGTCCCATGTGATCTGGTTTTGGTGGGAAGCCTGCATTCGTCTTCACGGTCACGTTACAACCCCTCCTGCTCACGTGCCTGGCCTGCAATGAGCTCCAGGCAGGATCTGCCCTGTCTTGGCCGCGCTCATGTCACCCTGGTTTGCCCAAGCTTCCTGGCGTGTTCACGGCGCCTCCTTCATCCTGCGGTGTAGCTGGAGCCCCCAAGCAGCAGGTGCTGACGGAGTCTGGCCCTTCTGCCACGTTTCTTAGGGGCACCGGAGTGCGCAGTTCCACCCTGCTCTGTCCTCCGCGCCCCAGTGACCAGAGAGACAAGTGTGCAGGCCGAGCCAGTGGGAACTGTGACTTGAGCCCTCGGCCACCATCTTCCTGTACTGATGCCTTTTGACTAGTCCCCAAGGCCCCTCTGCAGCCCTCCTGTGCGCAGCTGCACCTGCAGGGGCTGTGGCTCCCCCGGGATGAGAGGCCGCCCCCAGGCGCCATAGCAGCTGCTCCCTGAAACGCTGCCCAGACGACAGAAATGCTCCCTGCCCGCCGCTTTGTTCTCACTAAAGCCTGAACCTTCGCCACAAAACGCAGACTCTTACGCCTATTTCTGAAGTTGACTTTAAGTTTGGAGTTTGAAAGAGGAGTTGTTCCAAGCTGTTCTGCATGCAGCCTCGCGTTGACAGGGTCTGTCGGCCTTCAGGGCCGCTTGCTCAGTCTCCAGGTGGGCTGGGGCGAGGGGCCGGCGGAGCAGGGGTGCTGGCAGGGATGAGCCCGGCAGGCCCAGGCCACCCTTCTCTCCTGTGCTCGAGTGCTCTGTGCTTCTCCGTGGTTCTTCGCAGCCTTCCGAAGGCACCGCGCCTCTCCTCCCTCGTTGGCACACAGTCTGTGTGGTCAGGTCAAAAACCGAGCCTGTGTCTTCTGCTCTGGCAGCTGGGTGCTTTTAGCTACAGAGGGGGCCCCTCCGACTGCCTCCTGGGCATTTCCAAGCTGGCCCAAGTTAGGGCTCTGCGGCAGCCCCAGGCTCTGCCTGTCCACAGCCAGGCCCTGCCCTTCTTATCCTTCCATCCGTCCAGGGCCCAGGCCCCTCAAGAGGAATTGTGTCCCTGCCCCTTTCTCAGTCCCATTCACTTCTCTCCAGGTCTCATTCTTCCATCTGTAAAATGGGGCACTAAACTGGTCTCAGGCTCTTCAAGGCCCCTATGACCTTGCTACTCACCGTGGTGCTTCCATCCGTGTCTGTGCTGGGCTCTGGTAAACACACACAGCTCCCTCCTACAGGGAAGCTGGGTTGGGTGCTTTGGATTTGGGGCCAGGATCAGTGATAGGGAAGCTAAATGACCTAAACTGGTGCAGGGCTAACACTCGAACCAACCAATGCAAGTTCCACACCAGACTCTGCAGCTTGGACTGACCCGGAAGGGGCACCTGTTTGTGGAATTCAGAAGTGCGCCTGGGAGAGCGCAAGGATTTCGCCAGCTTGTTGAGGGAAATGTCCTCCTGGTGATCGGCAACACTTGGGGAAATGTGGTCACAGAGCTGGTCCGCACCCCCCAGCAGGCAAGGCTGCCCTGTCGGCTCCCTGCAGCTCCCTGCAGCCCCCGCCTCTCTGCATCCGAGCTGTCCCTCGGGGCGTCCCCCTGCACTGCCTTTCTGGAGTCTAGTGTTGCCAGCTGCAGAGCGGGGCAGGAGTTCACGGCAAGGTCACTGCAGCCAGCCTCGCTCCTCCCTCTTGCTGTCCCCTGGGCCTCTGTCCAGGCTGCAGCTGCCAGACATCAAGGCCCAGCTCCCCTCTGCCATGGGGGCCAGCTCTGCTGTCCTCTGCTCCCAGAGGAGGGACCAAGTGCAGCAGTCTGAGCGTGGCAGGGCAGACTAGGCCACTCTCCGGGCCGGACGTGGGACTGGCGGTGTGAGTGGGCCGGGGGGCAGCGGGGTGACATAAAGGTGGCCAGGAGGTGCCCGCAGGCCAGCTCCGCTGGAGAACACGGCACATGAGTGTGCCTTCCTCAACATGTAGGACCCGAGCTCACCATCTCCCAGCGCCCTGGAGTCCCGAGTCACCAGCACTTCCTCTGCACACGGCAGGTGTCTGTGTTTTATGTGAACCATGTTTCTGTGGTAAATAGATCTTAAGAATTCCCAAGGGACAGACAGTGTCACCAACAGCAGAGTGGAGCCTCTGGCTGCCTCGTGTTTGAAAGCGTTAAAAATGAAGACAACATTGACATTTGGGGTTGTAATGTGACGGAATTACAGTCTTTTAAAGGCAAGAACCACTTATCTACACTACATGTAATATTCAGTGTTTTGTTCACTTGTCTAATTGGATTAAAATATTTAGCTCCCTTTAAAATCTTGATTGTGAATTTATATTGCAAAATGCAATGTCTGACTCAGGAAGCAATAAGTGGAACGAATGTATCTGAAGCCATATAAAATTCAGCTTATTTTTCTTCCATGATTCTTGTCCTGAAAGTATTCACTCTTGGACAAAGTGAACTGTTAACAGCAGAACAAGCCTGGTTTCAGTAAAGCTCTGTGCACTTTTCAGTATTAATTGTGCACCGGTAGCCTGGTGGAGAAGCCCAGTTAAGTAGTCTGCGTGGGAGCTGGTGGGGAAGTTTCTCTGAGGGTCCCGAGACCCTTGTGTTAGAAACGCAGCACCTGGGGTCTTATGTCATTTTTTCAAACCACTCAGACAGCAGGGAGTTAATGACATTTTAGCTGCATATGTTCAAGTTTATTTTAAAAAAATATGCAAGTCACTTTGGTTGACAGTGTCTTGTACACAGTTTTGAAAGAATCAGGGCAAACTTTAACAGAGTCAGTTTTTATTTGAAAAATATTTTCTGGGAATGTATCAGTGTTTATTTTTGAGACTGACAATTCGGGTGAAAATCAGGATAAAAACAAAAAAACAACAATTTGGTTGAAATCAAATTGTTTGTTTTCATCTATTTAGAATTCTTTCCAAAAAATCTTGGTTCGGGAGGAGGCTTTGTGATTTATTTTATTCAGTGTATTTGCTGTTCTATTCAGGCACCATCTGTCTTGCAGGTAGCGAACTTTGTGGGAGCCCTGAAGTCAGCTGGGCCAAGCCTCTGGGGCTCCGGGAAGAGCCAAGTGAGGCGACCACCTCCGAGTCCCGTCCAGGCCACCGCCCTGCCCTCTTCTTCCAGGTGGGCTCCTCAGCTGACCGAGGGCCTCCCTCGCTTTGCCTCTGCTCTCGAACAGGCCTCTCCTCCCTCCGCCGTCTGTGTCTGCTCCTCCTGCTTGTTTTTCAACTCCATTCTATGAGTCCTTCGGTGTAATGAGATAATGTCGATGATCTTGAATATAATCACATATGGCTGCTGGATCCATGCACAAGTTTAAATCAAATTAGAAAGTGAATTCACTGCCAAGAATGCTTAAAAGTCATAGGGCTGATTAACCACTGACGAGTCAGCTTCTGACTGTTTTCTAAACTGTAAGTGACTCATACGAAGGGCCTAGGAGGGAATCCCGACCAGCGCGAAGAGCCGGCCGGAGCCGGCAGCCCGTGCAGGGCCGCAGTCCTCGGAGACGCCGGCCAGTCACGAGGAGTCATCACCAAAGACGCACAGGAGCCATCTTGCCCGTCTTGCCGTTCTGGAGGATGCTCCCCATGGACAGACACTTGCTGTCGTTTCCCCTGTCCCGGCTGCCACTCTCCCCAAGAACAGACTCTCACTTCCTCGCCAGCTGCTCCACCCTCCCTGGCCAGGTGTCAGGGCCCCAGGCGTGGACCGGAGAGCCGCGCCCTGCTGCCCGCTGTCAGGCCTGGCCCCAGCCCCCAGGGGCCACCCCACGGCCACCCCTGCCAGGGTTTCAGCCTCCCGAGAGCTGCACCGGCCCTGCCTGGGCGGCTGCGGAGTGACGCAGGGGACCACACGGAGGTTGCAGGGGATCATGGTCACGGTCAAGCTGGGTCAGAGCCGCCCAGTCTCTGCTTCTCCGTGAGGGTGAGTGTAGCCGTTTCGTGACGTAGCAGGCATCTGCCAGGAGCCCCTCCTCCCAGTGAGGCAGGAGGCTAACATGGCCACTGCGCTGGACCGTCCTAAGCTGAGAACATGCCACCAGAGCAGCGCCGTGGACGCCCGAGTCACCAGGGCATGGCCAGGACTAGCCTGCCACCAGACACACGGCTGTGCGTGTTTCAGAACCGAAGCAGAAGACGTTTAGAACAGTCGAGGCTTCGAACACGCTAGACCTTCTGGTAAGAGGCCCCAGGCCACCCGAGCCGCTCCATCCGCCCCCCACTCGGGGCAGCGGGCTCAGGACAAACGAGGGAGCAAACTGGAGGGGTGAGATTCAGCTTCAGAGCAGCTGCCTGGGCCAGAAAATATCCATTCTCTTTTGGGTACTGAGTGGACAGAGATTTTTAGAGTTTAATATGCAAAATTAAGCCATTATGCTTAATTCGTCCAGACAGAGAAAATGGAAGCCTTCAGCTGAACCGTCCCCAAACCGGAGATGAAGGCAGCTGTAAACCTCAGATGGCTGCCAGCCAGAGCCAGAGGACCGTCCCCGGGAGGGCAGCGTGGCTGGCGGCCCGGGACCCCGGAGTGCCTGCCCGGATCAACAGCGGTGGCGAACCCGGGCTGCTGCGGAGAGGCCGGCGCGACCCGGGGACGCGCAGTGGTGGCTCTGCCCAGGCCCAGACCCGGCAGAGCGAGTGAGGCTCAACCCTGCCTCCTCCTTGGCGGCTGCTGGCTGTGGCTATCGAAACCAGACACTTCCTCTACCAAATTTCTTTTGTCATGCTCATCTCAAATGAACTCCAAGTGTAATATTTGAATGTGAAAGGCCCCTTTAGAGACTAGCCAGGCAGTATCGTAGTCCAGGGTGGGCGAATCACTTCTGTTGCTTCAGGCAAGGGAAGAAAGAACTACTAGATTTTCTGAGGGCTTTTTGAGGCTTGGCAGTTTTTAAAGATGCATTTTGTGCAAACATTGCAATTTATTTGGCAATCACCAGATTTTTAAAGCCCTGGAAGAGGCTCCTAGGCACCAGTGGTCCACATTAGGTTCCGAGTGTGCCCTAAAGCCGGCAAATGGGCAGGTAAAAAGCAAAACCTGTATCTCTGGGGCCTGGTGCTGAAGCCAAAGGCAGAGGAAAGTGCAGTGTCCTGAGCTTCACAGAGGCCTAGAATTCTCAAATACTCCTGGTCCTAGAGGCCAGAAGAGTCACTCCTGCCATGAGTCAGGCTCCCACCATCGAATGTGGTAGGAACCTCGTCACCTGCTTGGGGACCTGGGAGCCTCAATGGCGCTGAGCTTGGATAGGGGAGGTCCTCGCTCAGGACCCCCCACCCAGCTGGAGGCTACAGGACGACACTGAGCACGCCTGAGAGGCTGGAAGCGAAGCGGGGTGAGGAGGCTGCTGCGCCTTCCCCACACCCCTCCCTGACAGTCATCTGCAGGGGGAAAGAGGAAAAACAGACCGACATTTCCTCAGGCTATGTACCCGAGACCCTGCTGAGCCCTCACAGCGCTGCTCAGTCACCACTTCTGATGTCCCTTTCAGAACTCCCTTGTGCAGATGGGGAAACTGAGGCTCAGAAGAGGCCAGGTCCTCACTGAGTGCCACTATCTGGAACCATTCTCTGGTCATTCTGACGTAGGAGTAGGGCGTGGCCTGTCAGCCTGGGGCGCGAAATTCCAATCGCCCCTCTTCTCACAGGATCGGAAAACTCTCACGAGAACAGAATCCAGATAAATGTGAATGTCACCATGAGCTGGCCCCGACTCCTTTCCCTTTTTCCCTGGCGAGTTTGCCCTCTTGCCCCCTTAAACCCCTTAGCCCCCTGCTCCCTAACCCACGCTCTATCTTTAGCTCCCTAGCCTCCCAGGCCTTTTCAGATCCCTAACCCCTTCAGCGGCTGAGGATTTTATTCACCTGGCCAAACCCATCTCCCTTTTGTTACTTAAATAAACCTCCCAATGTCCTAAAATTCACTCCTGCAATTCATTGCCTGTGCGAATAAAGAACCTAGAAATACACTTTCTGAATTCCCCGTCCCCTCCAACAACATTTTTGGCGAAGCCAGTCAGGACAGAGACTTTACCAGACCTCAGAGGCACCACCTGACCACGATCCAGCTACAAGGAGATAGAACCAGCACTACACTTCGGCCACCATGTACAAGGAACCAGGCAAGATGAAATTCCACTGGACAAAAATACTGCTCAGCAGACTTTCATTCCCCTCTCCTCTCTTTCTGCTCCTGTGGCTCTATGCCGTGCACAAGGAATTATTCATGGCTTTTCTGATAGCAAAGATAGAAGAGAAAATAACTACTATTTTTCCTTTTAGTTGTTTGCTTGTTTTTCTCTCCAGTTACCTATGCTTCAGTTATGAATCACTATTTTTATTGTATTGGTTATATTTTATTGCTGTATTTGCCACATATACGTTAATCTGGTTGCATAACTCACGCTATGGAAGCTTGTTTCCTTTCTGCCTCGGATGGTGTATCGGTTGTTCCTCAAGGGCCACCATATGGTTGCTGGTTGTTTTCTTGTTGGTTCTTGTATGTGCTTTATATTGGGTGCCACCATCCTCACCTTTAAGTCATTAGCTGGCCTGCCATGTGACCCTGCCCTGCTGAACTTTTGGAACTACTGCTGAATTTTTCCTTTTTCGTTTTCCTCTCTCTCTATCTTATTACAAGTTTAAAGGACTGGTCTCACAAGCTAAGCCTCTAATTTTAAACAGCATAAGGAGTTATAGAGAGCCAAAGAAAATTATGTGCTATTTCTTTAAGAACTCAAAGAGGTTTATTTTAGCAATACACAGCCTCAAATCTGAGTCACAGCTGCCTCTGGTTGTGATCCCAAATGAACGGGGACCAATGGATGCAAAATCACCATGTTCCCCTGCTGGAGGCCTAAGTCTTTTCTGTGACTGTGGGGGAAACTACGGTACAAAGAAAAATCTGTCCGTTTTAAAATCTTGAAGTTTTTTACTAAAACTTGGTACCTCGGCCACTCTAACAGTTTATCTGAGGCCATCATTTCTTGGTTTTTATATTTCCCTTTATATATAGTTAAGTTAAAGATCAATGCCTGATAATTAAACAGAACAGTGTTTTAATATTTAGAAACTTTACCAAGTAGCTGCGAGTTGTAACTACAGAACCCTCCCAGTTCTCAGTGCTTCTGCTGAAATGAATGCAAGAGATTTTTCCCATCTGATTTCTAAGGCTAGTTGAGCCAACAAGGGGCTCAAAGAGAAGACTAAGGGAACTTTACTTGGGGAAGTTCCACCATAATCTAAAGGTTTCTGAGTAGTCTAAAGGTTTCTAAAGGAGTCTAAAGGTTTCTCAAGGGAAGACAATGCACGTCATCGCAACTCAGATGGAGACGTCCATCTAGTCTTTGTTCGGCCAAACAAAGGAGTGCACACCTTGCGGGCTGGCTCTAGATCTCTTCCTTAGGCAGGGACGCCTCCTTAAGGAGCGCAGATCTCATTCTCTCCTTCTCTGTAGAACCCAAAACAAGCAGATGGGAAATTTACTAGACTTTACTGCAGCGAAAATTCCGCCCACATCACCGTTGGGCCGTATCCTTCAAGAGTGGAATGATTTTGACCCAGATCACCTAAGGTGTGAATCACTCATTCATTATTGCAATATGGTTTGGGTCCAGTATGAACTGGGAGGTGGCGAGAGATGGGTACGGGATGGTACTTTGAATTATGAGACTATTCTCCAGTTATGGCATTTTTGCTTAAAACATGAAAGGTGGAATGAAATGCCTTATGGTCAGGCTTTTGTGACTCTTGAGGGAAGGTTCAAAGGCTATGGTATCTAGAGTGGCCCCCGAGGAGGAAAAAGATATCTTAGATGATCCTATCCTGGGGACCCCACATGTCTCTCAGGGAGATGAAGACCACCCTCTGTTGTCTAATACTGAGGGGCCTTCTCAGCCTCCCCCCCATAAACCCCAGGTAGATAAATATGAATGGCGCCATGAGCTCTGCCCTCCTTTTTCCTTCCTACAGCACCTCTAGGGAAGGATCTCTCCCCACTCTCTCGCATGGAAGACGGTATCTGCATACCCAGCCCCAAGGCTATCATGCCTTTTTGTGTTAACCCCTACAGTGCCTTTTAGGGCCAGTGCACATTTTATTGTTTCTGTCATTATGCTCAACTTTCCTTTTCTTCTTTTCTCTATAATTTTAAATAAAACTTTAGAACCACTTTTTGTCCCCCTCATTCAATTCTTTGCTCGAGGAGGGGAAGAACCCAGGAATATCAGAACCCATCCGATAACAATTCTGGCTCCAAACACTTTGGAGGTTCCCAGAGCTTAGTGTCCCCCACACTAAGTTGCCCAGTGGTTTCTTGAGGTGAGGCTGCTCTGCAGGTGTCAGGGGCACCCTGGAGCCTGTTTCCCTGCCATGCTTCTGGGTGCAGGCTTGGACCTTGTGGCGCACTCTCCCTTCCCCAGTGGCCTCACAGCAGGGACAGTAGGGCATGTTTCAGTCATGGCCTCAGCTGCTACTTGGGAACAAATGAGTGCTTCTGGTCTCAGAGTGGGGAAAGTCTATGATTACAGCTCTGCCCTAAGGATGTGGTCATTTTAAAAAGTGAATCAGAGACAATTCCCCATTGTTTGTGTTTCCAGGTGCTCCTTTCCCATGAATCACGGCAAGCATTTGCTGCAGGAAGTCCCTGGGGCTTCCCAGAGCATGGGGAACAGCCCTATTAAAGGCAGAGGCCACCGCCAGCCCACAGGGCCCTTCTGTGTCCCAGAAATTGCTAGATGGTGCAAAAAGCACAGCCTCCTTTGATAGGAAGAGAGCAGTTTAGGAGAAAAGAGGTTTTATTCCAGTCTCCAAACTCGCCTGGACTCTTCTGCCCTCCATTATCTAACCAGAATGGGGAAGGCCAGGGCTATGGAGTCAGATTTAGGTTCCATGTGCAGTATCTCTACTTGCTATGCTTGTTTAAGCCTCAGTTTCCCTATCTGCAAAATGGAGACAATAATGTCTCAGCCTTGCTTGCTTGTTCCAGGCAATGAAAGCAAGTGTGTGTTCTTTGTGAAGGGCAGCCAGACCTCTGCAAGCCCCAGGAACTGACCTGATTCTCACCAGCTGATGCAGGGCAAGGCACCTTCTGGGTTGCGCACATGAGCTCCCTAACTGGGCCCACCTGTCCTCAGCCAGTCCGATCCCCACACTCCTTCAGGGATGTTCCCACCACCCTCCTCCCTTCTTCCACGACACCTGCCTGACCGTGATCCTCCCCACCCCCTTACTGCACCCTGGCCAGCACTTATGTCCAGTGTGGCCGAGTGACCCAGGGCCTGGGTCTGCACGAGGACCAGCCTCAGCCCAGGTCTTGGTGCCCCTCCTGGGCACAGCCCCATCCCCAGGCCTCCCTCCTGGCTTACGACCTGACCAAGTGACTCTGGGAACCTGGGCCTGTTAAGGTGCAGCCCTGAACGAGGACCATGAAACCCCATCCGAACTCCCACCCCACTTGCCGCGCTCCATACCTGGGCCCGCAGCCGGTCCACTTCTTCCGACAGGCTCTGTCTCTCCAGGAGAAGCTGATTCTGCCTGCTGAGCAGCTGTACCAGCTGCTGGGCTGTGGCCTGGCTGTGTTTATCCAGCTGCCTGAGTCTGGAGAAAAAGCCACCACAAGAGTTAGCGATGGCAATGGGAGTTCAGGGCTTTGGAGAGTGTCAGTCAGCTTTCTGTCCCTGTGACAACACCAGAAGTAATTTACTCCGGTGGAGGAAATGACTTCTTTTGGCTGTGATTTCAGTCTGTGACTTCCCTCTGGGCCTTGATGAGGCAGCACACGGGGTGGGCTAGTCTGGAAGAGAAAGGCCTCACCTCATAGAGGTGGGGAGGCGGGGAGAGGGAGGGGCCAGGGTCCCCCTCCCACTCCTGCTAAGGCCATACACCCCTGTGATATAACTTCTCCCACTAAGCCCCACCTCCTAATGGTCCCACTACTCCCCACTAGTACCTCAGCCTGGACACCAAGCATTCAACAGCTGGGACTACGGAGGACATTCAAGACCCAGGGCACAGCAGTGTGTACCCAGGGGCTCCTGATGGGGACCATGTGCTGGAGTCTAGGGCATAGCTCTGGCCTTCAGTGGCCCTTGGTACACATTTGTTGAGTTGAATGGCTCTGGAGCAAATGTGAGCCTTCACAACATGCCGTCTGTTAGAAAACACATAATTTGGGAACAGACAGGGAAAACTGAAGCCTAAACTCACAGGCAGAGGTCGAAGAGGAGAAGCCTAAATCCTGGCATCGTCCCAGCTGGACCCGTCCCTGGCAGGCTGGGCAGACGGTGGCTGGGGAAGTGGGTGGGGAGGCGGAAACACTGATCTAAGGGTTTTCCATTATTAATCACCTGGTCAAGCATGAGCGTGGGCACTGCTGACCAGATGTCTTTAAAGATCCTAAATTTGTCATTCTGCTGATGGGACTTCCTAATTCAGGCAAACCGTCATCCTCACCTATACGCCGACAGCCTCCTCCAGCCAGCTGTACCCTCACACATGGAAACCTGGACTTTGGATTAACCCTGAACAGCCACCAGAACTGTTCTGGAAAGAAGTTAGCTGTGTGTCCTTCCTCAGCCCTCACTAGTCAAAAGAACCAACAGGGAAAGTGAGTTGTATTTTTACAAGCAAAGGATTTCAAAAGCGCAAGACGCATTTCAAACTGTAGGCTACTGAGTCAAGACCTTGCTGACCCCTCTGCAGACGCTGGGGGAGCTCTCCTGGACGGGGCTTTTGGTGAGTTCCGGAGGCCAAAATGTGCGCCTTAGCGTCTGGTCTGGTTCGTGCACTTAAAAATCGAGGCACCATCTGGCCACAGGTAAAATACATTCTGTGCAACCTGAATGGTGTTTTGCTTGCACCCTCCTCAGACTTCAGTGCAAAGAACAGTACAACCCTCTCCATGTCCCCTGCCTGCCCCCAATCGCTCTTCTCAGCCTTGGATGTGATCTTCATTCAAGGGGCCCTGTCGTCTCCAGCGAACACTGGGTGGGATCCCCTTTTCCAGTCCCACCAGCACCGGGCTGCTTCCCGGTACGGGTGTCCTACATCTACAGGGGTAAGCTATGGGGAGCAGGAGCAGCTGTAGGGCACAGCCTGCACTACGCATACTCCAGCGTGGCTCCTCCCCCGGGCCATCTGGCCACGCCCACAACCTGGATCTAGAGGACCAAGGAGGGTCCCAGTCAGCTGGCTCCTCCTTCTAGGAGCAAAGACCTTCTGTGAAAGCGTGTTTTCCTGCATCTGTGCAGCATCCTGCCTGTAATCTTGGAGGAAGAAAACTTGTGTCCATGGTGAAGCAGGGGCATCACCCCTCTGGGAGGCCCACGTGACCCACTCCATCCCATCACACTGCTACCAGCGGATTTTGCCCTGAGGGACTCTCAGAGTCTCAGAGCCACACAGTGGGGCAGACCAGACTGAAGCTTTCCGGCACTGCCAGTCCCTGGCCAGAATGTCCCGTTGTTCCACAGGAGGCCACTGCTGTGGAGACCCCTGCTATGGTGCCCTGGAAGCGTCCCTTAGGGAGGCAGCCACGTAAACAGACTTTTTCCTTGACAAGCAGAAAATCCACTGTTTTCATATTAAGATCAGGCAGGTGAAAAGCATCATCAGCAGTTGAGCTCTTCAGTCCCTAAAATGGCTTTTCCCCTCCAGGTCCACAGACAGAACCACAGGCTACCAGCTACTGAGGTAGGAACCGAAACCCATGATCAGTAGATGACACCACTAAGGCTCCAGGCAGGAAGGTGCCAGGAGTGGCTGTTCTCCATGTGGGTCCAGGCCCTGCACTTGGATCAAATGGGAAAACAGTCCTGCAGACTGACGGGCTCGATATGTGCTTTCGGGCTCCAGAAAAGGGACAGCTGCCCTGTCCAGGGCCATGCGCAGAGCCAAAGCCTGCTCTCACAGCCCAAAACGCTGGCCATGGCTTGGCCTCCAGACAGTGGCCAGTTCCTGCTAGGGCCTTCCTCCTGTGGAGCCCTGGGAACCTAAATAAAGTCTGCTGGGGCCTTTGCAAACTTCAGGGCTGGGACAGCCACAGCCATCACTGCAGGGACTCGAAGAGCCCACCGACCAGCCAAACTGGTGCTGGGTATGAGCCGCAGGCAAGCAGGAAGCCGGCTGCTCGAAGGTCTCTGCGGAAGTGGCCAGCTGTGAGGGGTGAGATCCTGAGAAGCCCGCCCTCCTCCTCACTCACACTGGACCACCATGGATGGACGCAGACCGGCTTCTTTTTAAGAAGGGTTTGGTTATGTTACCCAAGCTGGCCTCGAATTCCTGGGTTCAAGCCCTTCTCCTGGTCGTCCTTCCCAGTAACCAAGATTACAGGTGTGAGCTACCGTGCTATTTTTTCAGCCAATTTGCCACTGCAGGAAGTTCCTCTCAGTGTCTTCTCCCTGTAGTTATGCCCCCTCCGTTTTAGGGGCAGCCTCTCCACACGGATTGGACTCCAGGCTCTACCAAGACCGAGGTTCATCAGGTCAGCCAACCATGACCACGGCGACCACCGCTGGCAACTGCTAACCTTTGCTGAGTCCCTGGGCTTATTATTATCCAATTAAAAGTTCACCACTGTCCTCTGAGGACCTACTAGTACCACCCCCCCGCCCCCTTCACGGATTAGAAATCTCTACCTGACAGGTTAGTTAACTTGCATGAGTCTTGGTAGAGTCTGGAGTTGAATCCAGGCAGTGCCTGGGTGGTTACCCCACAGAGGTAACTTATCAAACCAACCCAGCCACGGCAAACACTTCTCGAGGGCCACAGATGGTGTCAGTCAGCTGCCTGTCGCTTGGTCTAACCTGAGCTAATTTGGAAGGAGGAAAGGTTTATTTTGCTCAGTTCCGGAGTTTTCAGTCCAAGGTCCCTGCAGCCTTTGGGGCTGCACAGTACACTGTGGCCATGCCACGGGGTAGAGGAAGCTGCTCACTTCATGCGGCAGGGAAGCAGGGAGGAGGGGCGGGGATCCCAGTACCCCTTCAGGGCCCTGCCCCGTGGCCTGGCTCCCTTCCATAGGCCCACCTCCTAGAGGCGCCGCCACCCCTCAGTAGTACCACCGGCTGACGACTGGGCCTGTAGGAGACATTTAGGGTCCAGGTTATAAAAAGCACTAAGGTAGATATTGGAAATACTGCAAGAGTTACAGTGGTCCCTGAGGAGAGACTAACGGTGCCCAAGTTGTCAAGCGGGGGCTAAATTCAGACAGAGCAGTGTCAAGGTGTAAAGAGGAAGGGTCGACACAGCGCCAGTTCTCAAAGTCTGGGCCTGCGTAGGAGGGAGCTCGTCATCATGCTCCGGACACTTTCTATGTTTGGGGCAAACACTTAGCAATTTATTAATTTTAGTGCTCACAACAATTCCATGAGCCACTAGGCACTAACTATTATCCCTGCTTTAAGGATGAGGAAACTGAGGCACAGACAGGATAAATGAACGGTCCAATGTCACCCAGCTGGTAAGCGGGGATGTGAAGAGATGTGTGGATGCCAGTCTGGGCGGGGTGGTGCTGTGAAGGTTTCGGTAATTGAGATCGTGCAGCGGGCTGGACCAGACTACCGGCCCTCGCAGAAGGGAAAGCTGGGCCCAGGGGAGCTGGGAGCCAAACTAACAAACACAGACTTCATCCTGCAGGCCATGGAAGCGCCTTGCTCAGAGAGGACAGGAGGAGGCGGGACTGGCCCAGGGTGAGGGTGTGTCCAGGGTGCCTGTGGGACACAGTTATGCCGCTTGGGGTCAAGGAACGGCAGGGTGAGTACCAGCTGCCCAGGCCAAACCTGCTGGGAGGCGAAGCCAGATGTAGGGCAAGGATTTCAAGTGGGACAGGGTGTTTCAACTGGTTCCAGATTTCGGGCCCCTCAGCCTCCTGGTGGGAACGTCTGCTGGAGTGAGAGGAGAGGGCCCACGGTCAGTGCCTTGGAGGGCAGCCGCATTCAAGGCCTGGGAGGTGACAGGAAGCTGGCCAGACACAGGGACACATGACCTAGAAGGGAGGAGGAAAAGCAGGGGAAGCCGGTACTGCAAGGGGAGCAGCTGCTTGTGTGAAATGCCACCTGGAGGCAGAGCACATGGAGGAGGGAAGAGAGGACTGTTTCGGTCAGGACCTGTGCTGAGGGGACAGTAGCCACAGGAAGAGCAGAAGACAGGGGCAGTGGGAAGGAGGCTCTGGAGCAGAGGGGATCCCGAGGCAGAATATCCCGTCTGGTCGAGGGTGGGACCGTTTGCTGAGAAAAAGCACAAGACACTGTTTGGGGCAGGGGACACATGGCCAGGCTGAGCTAGAAAGATGTGGGACCACTGCCTGCGCCCCTGCCCTCCTGCTCAGGGCCACTCCTGGGGTCTTCGCAGGGTGGGCCCTCCTGTTCAGTGGCTAGGTCTCAGTGTCATTGTCATTTTGAGAGACTGCACTTTCTCATTCTGTTCAGTTCACTTGTCTTAGCTGTGTCCTCTCCATGACATTAAACTGTGGGTGGGACAAGGGGCACTGCCATCCGGGGCCCAGCCTGCCTCTCATCTCTGCACGGGCAGGGCTCCCGTCCCATCCCAGGACCACTAGGATGTGCATGGTCTCTGCACTGTGCAGTCACGGCACTCAGGGGACTGTGGCCAGGCCTCCTGCCCCAGCCCCAGGTCTCATCCTTGTCCCATGACATGCCTAAGCTCCCCTGCCCTCATGGGACACATGGGGTCCATGAGTCCACAGGAAGGACACTCCCAGGCAGCTCTGCGCCCAGGCTGGGGTTGCTGTCGGCTCTGGGGCATAGGCCCGTGCCTGCAGCACCTGCAGGCATACGACTGCTATCCCGGGGAAGGACAGGGGACACCCGAGACGAGGAGTGGCTGTCCATGCTGCCGGGCTGCACCCTTCTGTGCCAAGGCCCCGGCAGGAATTTCAGGCTTGTAAGGGCGCAGTTACCATGGTAACAAAGAGGCCCAGTCTCCTAAAGGTACAGACTGTGCACCAGGGGCTGCCCCGTGTGCTGGGCTGGGCACATCTCCGCTGGTCCAACAGCAATCCTCGCAGCCACATGCCACAAGCGTTATCAGAACCAGCCTTTTACAAAAATATGCAAGACTTCAAGATAAGATGGAGCAAGTGGCGAAATACAAAACAACTTTATAGAGCTGAGTGGGCTGGGGAAAATATCTTATGCAAAACAGAAGCGGTGCAAGCTGCCAGCTCTGGTCCTGCGCTTCAGACATTCATTTGCTATGAATACTGTGAAAGCAAGTGAATACATATATTTAAATTTTGTATGTTGTATGTGATACATACAAAATATATGCAGTGTGTAAGTAAGTTATGAGGTCTAATAACCAAATGAGCACTTGGGAACCTAGTTTGGTGACACAGGGCCACTATCCCAGCCTCTCTTCTCCGGGCTAGTCCCCTTCTCCCCCGGGGGCTCCTAGTGTCCTCAGGCAGCTATGTTTTCAGTTGGACATTTCAGTTTCACTCAACCAGTTTACCTGGGAGCTCCCTGCTGGCCACCGTGGGTGTCTAGGGGTTTTCTTTTTGTGATAGTGGTAAAATGTCTTTTGTTCTGGCATGTTTTCAGGCCAGAGGCCCTTCCCTAGGTCACTCTAAGGAAAAGCCACATTCCCTTGGATTTTCTTTTCCTCTTCTGGTTCTCAAAGTGCTCAGTCCCTGCAACTTCCCAGGAAGAGGACACTGCATAGCAATGAAGGACAGCGGTTTCCAAACATGTGCATTTAAAAAGCAGAGGTATTTTGCACTCAGTTCTGTACTTTTCCCAGTAATATTTTACTAATATTTTACTGAGCATTTACTAAGTGGCCAGGCTTGTAAGCATTTTACATTCATGAGCTAATTCATCCTCGTAACAGTGGTACACAGAATGTGTTATTATCTGCATTCCGTGCCGAGGATGCTGAGGCACAGAGGAGGAAGTCATCTGCCCAGGTTCAGAACCTGGGAGGAAGGGATGGAGTTAAAAAGGGGCAAAGTCACTCAGGATGCCCACAGTCCCCGTGCCCTCTCTTGTGCCCTCTTCCTGCCCTGCCCCTTTACCATCTCCTCTTCCTCCATCAGACCGTCAAATGCTGCCCTAGGCTCAGCTCTCTTCTCTCGGGAAACATCCTGCCCATGTGGGCATGAATCCAGATGGATGGGCAGGGGCTCCTTGGCACTCATTCCTATATAGGGCCTCTGCCCGGCCTGTCCATCCCACTTCACACCCACTACACAACACTGGGCTTACCTGCTCCTGCTCTTCCTTCTGGGTCCCGCTCTCCCTGAGGGACAGCCCCAGTCACCCGCCTCCTTCTGCTCCCTCACCCCACTGCATTCAGTCTCTGGGTCCAGTAGCTGAGCCTTCTAAGCCTTCTAACCTCAACCCGGCCCATGCCATCCCACCATCCTACCTCCATTCCCGGAAGCTGAGCACTGCCAGTTTTCCTTATCCAAATTCCTGCCACACCCCCTGGCGGTGGGATCTGCTTCCGCTTGGTGCCTCACTTCCATATTCCCTGGAAGAGTTGGACTAGAAGATCTTTCTGGAACAAACGTCTGTCTGCTACTGTTGGCCTACGGGTAAGGCCAAACTACTTTGTGATTGTGACAAGGATGTTCACTATCAGCCCCTGGCACATTTCCCTGTCCTCCACAGGTGTCCCGGCCACTCCTAACCATGCTGCACAAATGCCCACCGCTGCTGCCACTGCACACACCTGCCCTCTGCCGGGAACGCCTTCTGCCCTTGTGACCAACTCCCAGTCCCAGGCCTTTAAGGCTCTGCCTCTTGCCCCGTCCTTGCAGAGCCCCCGGGGCCTCCTCTGCACTCAGTGTGACTTCAGGCATGGTCATCCTCGCTAGCCATGGTTACTGCCTGTCCGCCTCTCCCACTGCCCCACCAGTTTCCAAGGCAAGAGCAGGATCCTGTTCAGCTTTCAGCAAGGTGCCTGCCATTTAAGCTGGGGAATGAGCAAGTGACTTATCAATGTTTACACTAAGTCTAAGACCTATGATTTTATCCCACAATCAGGTGTGCTTTAGTATGTCATAACACTGCTCCAGAAAAAGTATAACATGTAAACTAAATAACTGTAGTATGCTGATGGGATCTGCCACTTAATTAAAAGGATCTTAGAACCAGTGAGTGAGTGCTGGACTTAGCAGCAGGGATATGAATTCAAAATCCCATCACAAACTGCTTATTTTACCTCCTGAAACACTAGGCTGGCCCAAGCAGCATGCACTTCTATAAGCCCGCCCTGGGCGGTTCCAGTGATCACAAGTGTAAGAACCACTGGTACAGCAGGATTCACAGTATTAATCACACATACAAAATGAGTTCTCTGGAGAATAATTTTTGTGTGGCTTCCATTTTCGATCAAAACAACCAACTGCCTAAACGAAAACTACCCTAGTCTGTTCTTAAAATGTTTTGGCATCAGTCATGATAATTTAAGCACATTTCGGATTCTGTCTGAATCTTGGTTTCCTCATATGAGACGAGGGAATAAATCAGAACCAAGGTCAGTAAACGTTGGACCACAGGCCAGATCCAACCTGGCCCACTGCCCGTTTTTGTACCATCTACCGAGGTGAAAATGTTTTTCGTATTTTCAAGAGATTAAAAAAGTAAAAAAGAGACTAATATGTGAGCGTTGTATGCAATTCAACTTTCAGTGCTCCTACATAAACTTTCACTGAAACCCAGCCATCCATTCATCCGCGTGTTATCTAGTGCTGCTTTTGCACCAAGGTGGCCAGGTCACTTTCACAGAGACCATGTGGCCACAGAGCCTAAAATATTTATTACCTGACCTTTGAGAGAAAAAGTTCGCCAGAAGAGGGCCAGGTTTTCTTAGCTCTGCATTTCCACAGCATTGTGACTACAGAATTTTTCTATATTCCTATCTCCCAATATCATGAGGCACGCAGTCACAACAATACACCAAGTTGAGGTTTTGAAAGCTCAATTACCCTAATTACTGCTCTAGGTAATTAGTTTTGGTGACTAAACTATACTAATTTAAAGTTGTATACTTTGTTCTAATTAAAATTTGCCATGTGTCTTCCACAATTCCATCTCACTGATGCGGTCACCCACACTCAGTGTGAGTAGGCAGCATGCTTGGGGATCTGGAACCCCTTTGTAACCCTTTATGCTTGAGCAGAAAGCTCAGGCACTTCCAATGGCTACCTGGCCAGGTAATTTCCTTTGCCAAATCCACCCCGTTCGATGGTGATTTTAATAGAGTAATTCACCTTGAGGACCATGTGATTCTGCAGAGTTTACACCTTTAACAAAGAGGATTTATGTTCCCAGACTGCTCTTTTCATTTCCATTCCCTTAAACGCCCTCTTGGCCCTGCTGCCTGCAGAGGTGGGACAGGAGGTTGCTTGGGGCACTGACAGGGAAAGACCCTGCTCTTCTCTCCACATGCATCGAACTATGTTAGAGCTGAGAGGTGCCTTGGGAACATTCAGTTCAGCCCATTATGAGGCCTGGAGAGGACATACAGCCTGTTTGTGGGAAGCTGGGCTGGACACACAGCTTCTGACTTCAAATCCAAGTGATCTTCATAGCATTTCAAAATCTTTTCTCTCTGTTTCTCTCTATCTCTGTCTCCCCTCATCCCCCTTCTTTTCTTTGATGCTGAAGATCAAACTCAGGATCTCACACATGTCAGACAAGTGGTCTGCCACAGAGCTATAACCCCAGACCTCCAGACCAGGACTTTGAAAAATGGATTTTCAGAGTTGGGAGTGTAACTCAGTAGCAGAAGGCTTGCCTAGCATGAGGTTTAATCCCTAGCACCACACACACACACACACACACACACAGAGTAAAAGGCCTGACAAAGTCTTGTATCCACACTAATTTATGGCTGAAGGGAAGGACCCTGAGAAAGGGAAGGACCCCGGCAACATTCTGGGAAAGGTGGGCCCAGGCTCACTTCCCTGGGTTTGGGGGTGTGAGAAAGAGGTTGAAATCTCTAGAACAGTGCTTCTCTAACTAGCCTAGTGAAGAGAACTAGATTTGGTTTGCTTTTTACTCTTTTTCCATTTCCATTCTATTGCAGGCGGATGGTTCTGGGAAGTACAATATAAATAGGGGATCATTTCCCAATTGCTATAAAAGTTTCTAAACACTCAGTTTCAGTTCTTATCTTGCCACAGTAATGGACAATATGAGGACAGTCTGAGGACAGGTCTCGGCCCTAGAAGCACACTCGGGGCAAGAGTGACCCTGTCCGTGGACCAGGGTAGACACAGAGGACATGAAAACAGGAAGCTCAGAAGGGACCTTGGAGAAGCTTGTGTCTTGCATAGTGGCCAGTGACCAGCAGCTGTTTAAAACAGCGCTTCTACCAGAGAGGAGCTGGTTTCACCTCTAGGAACTGGGGACACATCTGCATCATCACCCTGGTACCTCCTTACAGCACAGGTGCTGTCTGACCCAGGCTGAGCTTGTCACACCTGTGAAGTACTGGGTGTGGATAAGGGATCCTGACGCCATGAAACAACAGGGATAGAAAGGGACAGGTCAAGAACTTTGGACCTTTGACTTCCGAGCACACGCAAATGAGGTCCTGTGTCCAACTCCCAGCAATGCAAAGAAGAAGGGGAAAGGCGTGGTGGACTTATTATTGTGGTCAACTTGAGCAGGAACACCCAGCTGGACTGAGTTGGTGTGGTTCTGGGCGTAAAAGATCCACCTGAGCATTGTTGCCAACGTAACATAAAGGAGAACGGGAGCAGAAGATAGGGGCCGGCTGTTTCCCAGGAGAAGCTCTGCTGCGGCTGGTTCTCCTGAAGGGAACTCGGCTGTTCATGTTGAGGAAGGAGCTCAGGGCCTTGTTGTCATGGAGGATGGCTGCTGTTGCTTCAGGGGAGCTCTGGTCATCATCTCTGCTGGGAGCATCGTATCCTGGTTCTAGTATAGATTTCTTCAGCCTTTTAGTGCATGGGACGTACACGGGACAGTGCTGTGGGCTCCAGCCCTTGATTGGATCTTTCAGGTCTCCAGTGAGTAGACAGACATTCTGCACTCTTCCTGCATTTGGCTTGCGTGTGAACGTTGTAATGTGTAAATGTCCTTTATTAAATCTGCTTTCTTGCAAACCATTGACTCTAGAAAAGTAACTAACACAAAAGGGAAAAGGAAGGGCGGGAGGAATTTTGGACTTGGAAGAACCAATCCTTTTTTTTTTTTTTTTTTTTTTTTTTTTTTGGTGCTGGGGATCGAACTCAGGGCCTCGTGCTTGCTAGGCAAGCACTCTACCTCTACCGCTTAAGCTAAATCCCCAGCCCCACCAATCCTCTTTCGAGCAAGAGCAGACTCACAGTGAGTGCAGTGCCAACATGCAAGGGAAACAGGGCAGAGCAATGAAGCTGTCTCAGATGCAGGGTAGGATCTAGGCTGCCCTGGAATCAAAGCCACACAGAAGCACTAGTGGGAAAATCCACACTGCCTGACACACCGTATCCTGCCTCATCCTGAACCTAAGCACCTCTCTTTAAGGAAGTTTATTTGTAAATAATGGCAAACTTACAAAATGTTGCAAAACTACCAAGGACACTACGTATACTTTATCCAAATTCAACTATCCTGGTAATCTGGCCCCATTTTAGGTATACCCCCCCCCTCTGAGAGGGTCTCACTATGTTGCCCCAGTTGGTCTCGAATTCCTAGGCTGAAGCGATCCTCTTGCCTCAGCCTCCTGAGCAGCAAGACCACAGCCACACACCATTGTGCCTGCTTCCTTCTCTGTGTATATTTGTAGCATTTTTCCTGAACCACTGACAGAAGGTGCACATTGTCCTTTCTTTCTAGATGCTGCAGTGTAGATTTCTTGAAGACAAAGCTCTTCTTTTATAGAAACAAAGTCTATTATCAACTGCAGTAAATTTTGTGATGATGTAATACCTTTACCTAACCTACTAATTCTAAATTTTGCCAACCGACCTAAAACTTTGCCCAACCAGAAAAGATCCTTTGTACTTAGTTGTCCTGTCTCTTTAGACATCTTTAGCCTGGAACTCTTAGACGACTGCTTTCACGTCGATGAATGCTCTCTCCAATGAAAGCAACAACAGTCTCAAAGGAAGACGTGAGACTACGAGACGTGTGCAGATCCTGGTCAGTTGCCACCTCAGGTTTTGGTGGCACAGTATTGGGTTTGGGGAAGATTCAGTTCTAATGAGGTCTTCCTGCTGCTTCCAGAAACTCTGGCCCTTCTGGAGTATAACAAGTGAGGTTCTCCTCAATTTCCTTCTTCCTGGGGTAGGCAAATTGGTCACAGAGGTGTGATCGAGTAAGAGGGAGCCCACGGCAGCAAAGTAACCAGATTCAGTCGCTACAGTGCACTTATTGGCACACGTCTTAATTAGGTTTTAATGCAAGTAATTTGATAACAACTCCTGGCCATCCACTACAGAACTGTCAATGCCGAAAGCTTCTTATTTAGCTCCTCTGCTGTCTACACTAAGGCAGCATCCCCGCTGACCCTTGTCAAAGAACCCCATCTGCTGGTTGCCACGGTAACTGAAGGCAACCAATTGAGCCGAACAGAGTGACTCAGAAATAAAATCTGCAGCCAAAGGAATTCTGCTAAGAGTAATAAATCATTTAGTAAAAGGGAGTCCTCCACACAGTGATGAGTGTCAGGATAATATGATGGCATAACTCTTCCAGCTAGAAGGTCCATGACAGATCAGGGTGATTAGGCCTGCTGGAGGGCTCATTGGTTTCTAGTGTGCTCCGGCAGCAGAAGAGCCCCGTCCTGCCCAGTCACGTGCCATCACGGGGCAGAAGGAACGAGCTATGTCAATTTTTTAATATTTGGGCTGCAAATTTTTAGATTTTCAGAGTGGCAAGAGAATCAGCCAAGGCTGCCCACACTCCTTGCTCTACATTTTTTAGAAGCAGGATAAGTTAGCACAATGGGCTGTGTGCCCCATGAAGCCACCATGGGCTTGAGGAAGGTGGCAGAGAAAGCAAACACTACTACTGCTTTGGAATCCACCACTTTTGCACCATCTCTCTGTCATCAATCAACTTTTACGTGTTCCAACCAGAGAGCTCCTCTGAGCTCAGGCTGTGCAGTCCTGGGCGACCCTGGAATCCAGGGGAGAGCTGCAGGGTCCCGGCGGCCAGCTCTGAGGCAGCAGCAGAGGCCTTCTCCCTTGAAGGGCCTTGGTTCTTTTGAGAACAAAATAGGCATCTGTCCTAAATTAAGATTTCTGAGTGGCAGGCAGAAGAGAACGGGACGGAGGGGTGCTCCGGCTGACGGCGCAGCAGCTGGAGCCCCTCACAGCCCTGGTCGTGGTGCCCAGTCGGGGCTCCTGCTCCCGCTGTGCGAGCTGGGAAACCCCTGCGGACAACAGTGCCCCATTTTAAAAACAAAAGCCCCCAGCCAGGCACACAGTCTGTGCCGCCTGCGTGCCAGTTCCTTGGAGGTTGTGTTGGCAGAAGCGAGGCTGTGCGGAGCACAAGCAAGGGTCCTGACAGCACATTGCCAAGGGGCACGGCCACAGCACAGAAGGGTCTGCGGGGCCTGAGAGGGCTGGGGCGGCTCCCCGCCGGCCCCCCGTTCTTCAGCGGCTGCCGGCCTCATTTAGGAGAGGCGAGGGCTGGGCCCTGAGGTTCTCCCTCCGCTGGCCCCAGGGCGGGCGAAGACCCCACGCACTCAGGCATCCCCGGAGATAATTTTCTGCTTCACAAAAGAGCAACTGCCAAACAGAAGGTAGATTCTTTCCCCCCATTGTAAATGCTGCCAATAAAAGGCTTCAGTCTCAGAGTTCGAGGGAGTCGGGGCGGCGGTGCAGCCTCCAGCAACCTCTCCCCGCTCAGCCCTTCCCTGTGGTGCCTGCCGCGTCCTGGGCGCCACCCGCGCGGGGCAGCTGCCTGCTGCAGGTGGACGAGGCCACGCGCCCGCAGCGCCGGCCCTCGGCCGCCGCGCAGCGCCCGGGAGGGAGGCAGGAGGCGCCCTGCGCCTGGGTGGGCCTCGCCGTCCACGCCCCGCGCCGACCCGGGACCCGGCCGCCGAGCGCACCTGCGGGGCGCGGCTGGGCAGGCCGGCGGGGCGCGAGCAGCTGGCCCGGCGCTCGGCGGGGGCTCGCCACCGCGAACTCGGGCAGAAGGAGGGATTAAGGCTGGATGGCAGTTGAGCGACGGAGATGGGCGAAAGCTTCATTAACTCCGTGCTCACGTCCCAATTTCTTTCCCCTGAGAAGCAATGAGAAAAGAAGGTTGATTCCCCTTTGATGGGAGAGGTGCTGCCTGACTGTATTTGCTTTTCTTACTTTTTAATTCCTTATTTGTAAACAGATAAACGGATCATTGTTTGCTGCTGAGCGTGGAGGGCCTAAATTTTAATTAAACGGGGCGGGGTGGGGGAGACTTGGCTAACAGAGGAGCCAAAGAAATATTGCAGCCCGTTTTAATTTTTAGGTCATGATTAAACTTCTCATGTGACTTAACTGAAACTGTCAAGGATCTAAGGACTCGAAGAAGTGAAAATAAAGAGGTGTTGGGTGTGCGCCCCCATGACGATACTGACTTTTAAGATCAATCCTAAAATGCGCCATGGAAAACAGGTCTTCTAAGTCCATAAAAAAACATTTTCCCTGAGTACTGCTTTAGGACACAGTTGCTCATACTTGATTTCCCTCCCCCTCTTTACAAAGTTGCCATTAGTTTCACTTGTAAGCCCGGCTTCCAATTCTTTGTCTCTGCTCACTCTATTGAATTCTCCATATTTCAATTCCCAGACACACTTGAACTTTTGCACACACTGCCAGTTTGAGCCTGCACAGAATAATCAGTATATTAATTCCACTCCGAGACAGTGAGATTTTTCTAACACAATCTGCCCAACCTGAACTCTTTCCTTCAGAAACGCTTTGCCTTTAAAAAGAAACTCCCAGCATGAACCTCATAAGAAGCGACATGTAACAGACAGTGCATGTGGCGCTGGGCATGCAGCTCAGAATTAAAAGAGAATTTTTTACTTTGTTTCTTCAGTGCCATGTGCATAATGTACATGTGGACGAAACTGACATCAGACATTTAAAGCAAAAAGGGGTGGGGGAGGGGGATGTGAGGGTGGTGGGAAAGAGAGAAAATATGTTGATAAAAACAGTAACTGCTGTTAATCTACATTTTTCAGTCACTGTCTTAATTAAGAATGTTAGGAAATATGTTGCAGTTTAATTGCATTGTTTCAAGAAACTCCAAGGCTGGCAAATTTGGGACGATGTACACTTGGAAGGTAAAAGGGATTAAAGTGATAATTTCTTCCAGCTGGTGGATAACAATCAAAATTATGCTTTCACAGACACCCCAACCCCCACATGGATCCTAAACTCAGAAGTCAGAGTCCGGGTACGCTAACACTTAACATGTTCAGCAAGATAAGAGCTCTGAAAAAAGGCAAGTGTTTTAAACCTTTGTATATGAGAAAAAAATACAGTTTCAATACCAAATAGTCACAAACATGAACTAGCACTTCATATGAAGTTTCCGAGTGACAGCTCATCTTGGTAGAAAATAGCTATTTATGAAGGAAGTGGGTAGGAATCGCCAAATGATTTTCAGATGACCTTGTTTAAGAGAGTAAGAATCCCATCTGCACCACAAGTACACAAAAACGATGGCAGTCTGAAGGCACATTCAACTTTCTAAATTGTGCCTTCCCTCCTGCGGGAGCCCTGTCCTGGCGTGTCCAGGTTTCATTTCTCTTTGAGAGCAAAGCTTTGCACTGTTATGCAGAAAATAAATTTTCATTGCCAGAAGTTCCTTTGAGAGAAGTTGTGATAGACACAATTGCTTCCTAGTTCCTATGGTAGATCACGGGTACCGCATTTTCAGCATGGATGTGGCGTCTGCTCCTTGGTCTCACTGTGGGGTAACCACACCATTGGGGTCATTGCCTGTGAAAAAGGAGGTGTGACTCAAGACACTACAGGAGGTGTCCATATTCAGTGAACTCGCCACTGACCAGCAATCTTACTGACCAGCATGACTTCATGTCACTTGTTTGATAATGCAGTCAGATACAGTGACTGGTTCTTTGACTAATCAACCAGCCATTTTTACCTTCCATTAGCCATAATTTACACTGTAATATCTGCAGCTCTGGAGTTAGTTATCCCAGTGAGCAGGTGGACTGACCTTGCTACTCAAGATACTGCATTGCATGTGCAATGGCCCTGAAATGACAACAACATAAGATCTCTGTGCCCTAAAATGTTGCAAAATATCCAAAGAGCTCGGCTAAGAACACACCCACCAGATCTGCTCTAGCTGGGAGGTCTTGGGCTTCTTCTGCATCCACACTCCCAAGACAGTGGTCTCAGAACTTGGCCACAGGTGACCCACTGCCTGTGCACTGTCAGTATTGAGGTGTCTTGCTTCTTAAACTTGTATTCAAATTTGGGTTATAGAGTAGACTCCTGAAGTCTCAAATTGCTGAGTAAATGGCATATGTATGTGACCTAATTATGCACAGAGTTCACTCTATCATTAAAAAAAAATACCATATGTGAGGTCCAAAGCAGTGAAGGAACACATCTCTCATATGCTCAACACAGAGGACCACATAAAATTCTCAGATCTTCCACCTCCGAGGGTTTCTGGGGATGCTGGTGGGAGGATACATCCCCCCTGGATAGCTGGACAAAGCTGCCCCCCAAAAAAGGTATTTGCTGGGTGGCACTGAAAACTGGTGTCTTGAGCCTGGACACCCCCTCAGGGCCAAGGGAGAGGACACTGAGGACAGCACCACTGCTAATCACCAAATCAGGGAGCGAGAGGAGTGTTCAGGCAGACCCAGGATGGGAGAACCCACGCATGTAATTATAGGTTGAAAAGTTCTAGTCGATTCTCCGAGTTCAGAGAACATTAAAAGAAGAATACATAATACTGGGGGAAAAAAGGGAAGCAGTACCCGCCTGAGGGCCAATTGCCTCTCCAGCAGCGGCAAGGCTGTTCCTGGGCTCACAGGACCATTTGTTCCATTACACAATCTCCTGAAGCCATTTAGAGAGAGCTCAAACAACTGCCTGTACCAACACGACACATGGCTTCCCATCCCGACTCTTTGCTAATCCAGACGCTCCAACCATCTTTCTTTAAGATGCCATATGGTTGGCAGAAGCCTGTAGATCTAGCAGCACATCTGCTTGTACGTTTCTTCTTTCCTCCATCCCCCAACAAAAGAGGGATAGAGAGACAGCCCGGAAGGAGGGCATGCCGGTGTACCCCTGCCTAAACGGACAGCTCCTTTTAAGCACTCTTAACAAAATAACCTATTAAAGGGATGACCAGGAATTATTCAGGGCTAGATCATTTTTAACTGGATAACATGGCAAAAATTTTTTGCCTCACAGTGATTTAAACAAGATTAGAAAAACAAAGGATAGACGGTCTCCCTTATGATTACTTCAAAACCACTCAAAAAGGCTCTCTGGGCATTTTCGTGATTCTCTTTTCAAAGGGGAGGGACAGCACCCTTGCCTGAAACCATTCCTTCTCTTTTTGGTCAGGGAAGACAGACAAGCTGAGAAAGTGGCAGATACCCGGAGCCTGCTTTGTTAGCAAGCACGGCGCGGCTGTATGCTAATGAGTCGGCACCGACACAGGGCTTTTTTGGTATGATGAGCAAAGATTGTTGACACTGTTGAAATCCTGGCTCTCCTGGCCTGTGCGCACACGGGCTGCCTCCTTGGAATCCGGCCCCCGTGAGACAGGCTGCAAAAAAAATAATACATTCTACTCTCCTGATGACTGAAATCTGGCCATTTGTAACTCAGAGCAGTTGGAGATGGGGGAGCATTAGAAAAATATTCAGTCAGGCGGGGGGTCAAAAGATAGTGGAAAAGTATGGGTTTCTTCTGAACTAAAAGTGAAACCTGGTAGACACTTGTGAGTGATGACAGCCAGGATGCTGGCTTCAGGGGCAAAACCTGAGAGGTGGGAGTGAGGGGGCTTATTATCGCCTCAGCCAAATCCACAAAGCAGGCAGGACATTGGCTTAGTCTGGCTGGACAGTGCTCCGCAGGGGACCTGCATCGGTGGTATCAGCTCCATCGCCCAGGGAGAGCTCAGTGTTGATCGCCTAGTAAATCTGTTTGGACCTTGTGTTGGTTAACCAAACATGGCTTTGTATGTTGCAGAAATATGGTACAGCCAAAAAGCAAAAGAAATACTCTGTTGCAAAGTAGACCATTTTTTAAATGACAGAGGGGAAAAAGAAATTGCATGTTTTGAGTACTGTGTACATTATTTGAAATATCTCTTTACTTGCCCAGGAACCCTAAGAGATGGACATTATTACTCCAGTTTAACAGATGAGGAAACTGAGGCCTAAGAGGTTGGGGAAAAAAAAATAGAAAAGAAACACATTAGCAAAGCTTTGTGGCTAGTAAAGGGCCACATCCCAAATCCCATGACTATCTCCATATGGAACACTAGGTCCCAAAGGTACATCTGTGCACAGATACATTACCTCACGGCTATACCCGGGAGCCAATATGCCAACCTGCACTAATTACTGTTTGCTGGTGAGCAATGAGCTAGCTATGGTTAGCATGCAGGCAGGAGTCACAAACTGTAAATTCAGCTAACATGTAATGTACAGTATGAGTGAAAATTCATATAACTGAAATGTAAAGACATGTGGAATGACTTAAAAGCATTGAAATATTTTATTATAATGAGAATTATCCATGCAATAAAGTATGCCCTTCAAACTATTCACCTTGAAGATAACATGTGTATTTCAACCACACTGCCACTGCTTAGGATACTGCTGACATGTTCTTTTTTTTGGAACTGCATTCATAGCCTTAGGGCTTAGCAATGCAAATATCTGTCTTCTGTGGGTAGGTACATATGCAAGTTTTGAATGAATATGTATTAAGTGTACTTCATCAAAATTAATATTTTAACATAACATGCATGCAATCAATGTTATACTACTCAGAGATGATACATCCACGCAAATTAGATAATAAGAGCCAAGTTCTATCATCAATAAGAACAACAAACAATTATGAACAATCCTCTGAATTATTATCATTGAGATGTAGTTATGCAGAAATGACAAGTCTGAATTTAAAACAGATCCAGATTAAAGTCTGAGTACGGTTCTAGGAAAATCCTTGTAAGTCTCTTTCTTCATTTGCAATATAAAATACTATCATCTGCCTCACAGAATTGTAAAAATTAGAGATAGAATATTGAGTGACTGGCACTTAGTAGAACCTCAGTAAACAATAATAATTATTGTTTTAATAGAGTGATTCACAGCTTATACAACGTGCCCTTTACATACATTAGCTCGCTCTATTCTGAAAGCAGCTCTGTGATGTAGGAGGTGTTTCTTCTAATGTATGAGGCAACTGAGATCCAGTAACAAAAATAACTAAAGAGAGTACTGTATTGTTGATATTACTATGACCCCCATTTCATGGAAAATGATGCTAAGAGATGCTACCAATATCTCACTTAAGTTCACACAGGTTATAAGAGGCAAAGCTGGAACACAATCTTCAACCTAAAGCTACAATTCTAATAGCTGTAAAATAGTGAAGACGGGATGAGAAGACAGATTCCTCTTTAAAATCCCATGTCCTTTTGTCTACACCACATTATCCTTGAGGGAACTTACATAAAGCTACTGGGCATTTGGCAAAGAAGTTTCTAACACAAAAATCCCTGCCCTTAATCCATCTTTGAGTATGCTACCAAATTCTAGGGTCCTGGGGTCAAGCATCATATGTCTGTCTGTCCACACTCACACATGGCCTGAATGTTGGGAGTTTCCTACAGCACAGTTAAAAATTAGGATGGTGTTCTTTGTAATGTAGCAGGGCAGGACACATGCATTTGAATGCATGACACACATAAACATACACCAACAAAGCTGTCATTGTATATGTGGAACCTGATTTAGCATTGCTGAAACTTCTTATGAAGAGAATAGTCTTTCAATAAAAATTAACCATCTATCAATAGGAGGCTTCCAAAGCAAAATGATTTGCAAAGAATGCTAGAACATTTGGAGGCTGCGGATCCGACGCCGACATGAAGAAAGGTGAACGGGTGTAATTGAAATCTGGATTTATGGTGCACATGTGCTTAACCAGACAACTCTCCAAATAAAGCCACTGAGCTTCTCTTTTGAACTCTCCTCTCACTTCTGTTGGAAGGAGACGAAGATGCTGTAGTCTCAGGTGGTTCTGTGTTCTCCTTCCCTGCGTCTCCTGTATCTGTTATCTGTCGGTTGAGTCCCCTGGGGTTCTCTCTGTAGCCTGTAGGCTCCCGATTTTACTGCTGACTTCAATCCTGTTCAGAGTAGAACAGGATTTAAAACAACTGGAAGTCTCTGTTATCACCCCAATTCTTCTATATTCATAAATCTTTGGTGCCATTATCAGATAGTTGAAAGCAAGTTCCAGGAGGGTCCAAGCATGACAGATCATGAATGGATATGTGTTACTTGAGGTTTAGTGCTGTGTAAGGATAAGCTGCCCCATAGGTTTTGGGTTCTCAGGGTGCAAATCCTGAGCTCTTTTTCAGAGCATTCTAGAAAGCATATTCCATTAAGAGTGGAGACTGACATATTTCCTGTCCTGCAGAGAGTCACACTCTGTTCCCCACAGGCAAACATTTTAAATTACCTATCACTAATTTTGTAGGTTGCAGTACTCCTGGGTTGTACGAGGAGAACTAAAGAACCATTTTTTCCTAACTTTGCTAATGGTATCCATAGGATGGACTTTGCTATCAGACTTGATTGTGCTTTCCTTAGTGTGTCCGCTCCGAACAGGACCTGAACTAACACATTTACCATTTGCTTTCTGAGACATAATACATACCCTGGTTTTGTATTACATGTTGTTTACTGTGCTGAGCACTTGAGCAAGTCACAGAGCGGATGTTTGTGGAGTACTTCCTGTACACCAGGCACTGTTCTGAACATTCTGTGTAATGACTCACTCTTGAGAATGCTGGCCAGGAGATAACAGACTTGTTACCATTTTGCAGATGAGGAAGGTTAAGCCTTAAATGAGTAGCTTGCCCCAGTGGGCACAGCACAGAAGTGGTAGAGCTAGGATTCGAACCTCTGCTGTCTGGGATCAGACCCTGTGCTTAAAATGACTCTACAATGAAACCCAGAGTCATTAAATAGAAAAGGGTATGAGGCCCAGCCTACCAGCCACTGGAATTTGTAACATTTTTTCCTTTCTGAGCCTTCATTTCTTTGAACTACACTGGAATTTTAATAACACTTCTTCCACCCACCTGCCGAGATTAACAGGAAATCATACAAGATATTCAAATACCGATAGATATCAAATGTTCGTCATCAGTAATTTCATTATAGCTTGATAAACTGCCATCCTTTGGGTGCTAGTTAGAGCTCTACATGAAAAACTAGGGATCCTTTGCTTTGCTTGTTAAAGATGGGGCAAAGACTTGTTCATTTGGTATTAGAATACCTTTACCCAAATGGTCTCTGACGAAAACAAAAAGCAGTGAAATTGGCCAGTCCCCTAAGGACAGAAAATGAGGACTGGACCACACAGATGAGGGCCAAGTGAATGGTTCTTTCACTCCTGGAAGCCCCTGACATCAGGCTAGGTGTCTGCACACAGTACACAGGGATATTAAAAATAATAACAAACAACAGACTGAACACAGCTAACAGGATGAAAAAGAAGATACGATTATGGATAGAAAAGAAATGCTGCTTGTCTTCTAGAGACAGAGAAAATTGTTAATACAAATGAACAGCTGTTTGGGAAGAAAATACTATTTCCAAAACCCAGATGAAGCTCTATTTATTACATTTCAGAGACATTTAAATTATAGTGTCTGAAAACTATCTTATCCTGGGTATCTGTGACACCTAAATTATCTGAAAATCTGAGAGGTTAAGCCAAAATAGAGACTACTGTGAGCAAAACTTACAGAGAAAAAGCTCTTTTTATTATTTCCCCTCAAAGGACCAGGTGAATAAATCAGATGGGTAGGATAACCCAATGGGCACTGAGTTCCAGGACCAAACTTTTGGGAAATCCATTAGAATAACAAACTCAAAATTTATTCAAAGACATTAATATACATTTCAGAATTCTAAATGTGAAATTTACTACTCCCATTGGTCTGTTGATATGCTTGTGTTCACACTGGCTCTCTTGGCATCCTCCTGTATCATGTTCTGAGGCTCCTCAGAAGTACTGGGAAGTTCTCTGCACTCTCTGTGTTGGACCCATCATAGGAGGTACTGGTCACTGAGGCAGGCCTGGGTGTTCCTAGTGGCCTTGACCCTCCCAAAGGAAACCAGGGCCCCCCCATGCCTTCTCACAGACCACCATTGTGCCTGCACATCTCTAGACATTTCCAGAGAACAGACTGTCCCCTTTCTGTAAAAAGTTCTGGCAATAAACAAACAAACAAACAAACAAATAAATAATAAAAGGAAGAAAGAAAGAAAGAAAGAAAGAAGGAAAGAAAGAAAGAAAGAAAGAAAGAAAGAAAGAAAGAAAGAAAGAAAGAGAAAAGAAAGAAAGAGAAAGAAAGAAAGAAAGAAAGAGAAAGAAGCTGTGTTTAGCTGGGCGTAGGGAAAGTAAATGGATCAAATGACCAGATTAGAAGTCAGTATCACAGCCTGGTGTGGATTTAACTCTGTATCTTTCTACAGTTGATTGGATTAAAAGTAAACTACAGACTTTAGCTTGTAAAAACAACAACACAGCATCCAGAAGCATACTAAAGTCTATCATCACCCATGACATTTATAGGTTCTTTTAGTCTATGGTTCCACAGATAGGGTGACCTGAACTTGAATGCCCAGGAATCTTGCTCACCCTCTTCAAGTGTGCTGGCCATTCTCTCATCATTAACTTCTTGTTTATTGTTCTACCTTGCTTCCTACACACCTCACAGGGTGCTGTGCAGTTTAGTTAGCTAGTGAAGGCTTGAGATTTTTCTAATGAAAGGTGTTAATGGTGTTATGTAAATACACAGTATTATTTTTGTCTTTATTCCAGCAATACTAGTTTGAAATAGTTCAGTGTGTGTAAATATGTTTAATAATGTGTATTAATTTGATTTTTTTCAGTAACTCCTTGGCATCCCAGTTGACTAAGTGGTACAGCTGTGTTTGCACAATGAAATATTAAGTGCAGGCTCACTTAATAACCATTAACTTGTGTTTAAGCCTTTCAAATTCCTGCTAGATGAGTCCATTGGACACTTGTAAAGGTTTGCTTAACCGAAGACAGAATCACTAAATTATGGCCTCCCGTGAATGTCAGTGGAGAGAGATGCAATGATTAAAGTTCACAACACAGCAACTGGCCTGTCCCAGAGGATGGGAAAGGATAGGTAAGCACCCACAAACAGCTGTCATACCTGAAAAGCTGAAGGGAACAACATTCAGAAAAAAATTTAAAAGCATCACCAATACCACCATATCCTTTAACCCTGAATTTGTAAAAATAAACATCACGTGGAGGATCGAGTGTCAATCAGCCATGCTAGCTCCTAATAGCCACCTTTGTTCCCCACCGTGAATGCCATTTTGTGCAATTGTGTGAACAATTTTGAATCAGGGGAACATGACTGCCGCGAGGCTCTGACTAGGTGTTATTGCTATCCTTCTCTCCAGCCAGCGAGAACAGAGTTCACGCCAATGACTTTGACAGCTATTTCCAGTGCGCACCATTACGTAGCCTACGTGGGCATGTGCCCGTCCGACAGGCTGGTCTCATCTTACTCAAAGGCATGGGCTGTAGCCATATCACAAAGATGGGGAGAAGATGTCAATGGATTACTAGAAAGAAAAAACAAAACTCACCTCAAATGGTAAGTGTGAGTAACATTACCTTAGATAACACTTTTTATGTTTAGACTGTGCTGTATAAACATTACAAGAAGTGTCTGACTCAAGAGACTGAGGAAGGAGGATCGCTTTGAGTTTGAAGCCAGCCTGGGGTACATAGTAAGTTCAAGACCAGCCTCAACTGAAACCCTGCCTAAAAAAAAAAAAAAAAAAAAGAAGTGGCTGAGTCAGGGCAGTCTTGAGGGCTGGCCAGTTACAGAAACACACCAGATGGACTGCTGGAAAATCAGGAGGGCCAACAAGGCACAGAGGATATTGGGAACATACAGGCACCCAGCCAGAGGTCACATGCTTCTTCTCATCTTAGGTCTTAAGTCTAAAATGGTTTTCTAACGTGTTCGACTCAAAGAAAATTATGAGAAGCTGACTTCTGCATATACTACTCTGCATATACTGTGCATCTCTTTACGAGGCGAGTGTCATCTCACATTATCGTGCACCATGACTTGCCTCACTCCTGCTTCAAAATGGTGAGCTCCTTGAATCTCTCATTTCTGCAGAAGACAGCATGAAATCTGGTACGCAGGGCATCCAGCACAGTGCCTGGCACAGGTGAGTGTTGAAAGAACAAATTTTAATGACAGCATCATAGTGGACTTGACTGTTTCTAAAGCATCCACTGACCCTGGATCAGATGGCGCCATGGAGTGAATGCGTGTGGGTTTGCTTTTCTTTTTTATACAGTTGGATTTCAAAGAACCACTGGCAGGAACTGCCATTTCTACCTATAGTTTAAGTAGAGCTGGCTGCATTTGTGGTAGTCACGTTACTTTTGCCTTCCAAAGAGTCTGGAGTCTGGTCTCTCTCTCTCTCCTCTCAGAGAAAACTAGATGAAAGAGGGTAATGCTTTGGTGCAAAAAAAAAAAGGTCCTTGGGGACTTTCCAGGAAAACAATTTTATTGGCAGCAGCTGGGGACCCAGCAACACTATGATTTTGCTAACGCTGTATAAATGTAATATACAATACAGATGCTGGTGTTTTCTAACTGACCAAAAGACAGGACTTTAAGACACATGTGAAGCAAATACATACAATATTGATGTGTAGTTTTCCACTCATTCATTTGCTCAACAGATACTTTCTGAGCACCTACCATGTCTTCTCTGTTGGGTGTTGGGACAGAGTGGAAAACAAGGCAGGATTTTCCAAGGATGTTGCGTAGTTGTTAACAGGATGCATGTTTTTGCAAACTCTGCAGAGCTGCGTTAGTGACAGGTTCCACCTCCACAGCCACATGGCCCTTTTCCTGAAAACAGTTTTCCTTTGTCATGGCTGTGTGCATGCTGGAGTTGCCCTTGTGCTATTGTTTGTGTGCTGAGGGTTATTTTTGGAGGCAGGGGTGGTGGGGCTGAGAGTACCAGAGTTCATCACCACGCAGGTTTCTCCTCTTCTGGATCATGTGTCCTGGCTACCTGCACTCAGGTAGAGCCACGTGACTGAGTTCCGGTGAGTAGGGTAGGGGCAGGAGCCCCACGATCCAGCCTGGTCCCCAGACCCTTCCGTCCTCTAACTTCCTGCTTTGTTACACAATGCAGGGCTGAGAAGTGGTGGAGGAGGCAGAGCAAATCTAAGCCTGAGCCTAAGGAATCATTTAATTGAAAGCAACCCCTTCTCAGAGATGTTGTGTTTCATTTACCTTGGTTTAAACAGAAGTCCAAATAAATTTTACAAACTTGAGTTACAGTGGTCACCAAAATATATTAGATATTTGTCCTTCCCCTCAAAGAAGTGATAACCTTTTTGGGCCTAGAAGAGACCTTTGCCTTTGGAAAAAAGAAAGCAGAAAGTTGTGTGATGGGAGTGATGTAGGTGGGAGTGAGAGGTCGTAGCACTCGGAAGAAGAATTCATCTAACAAAATGCTTCCACTGACTCCAAAGCATTGCATATTATTGATTAAAAAACCAACCAACTACACAGTGGTGCACTTAGGTGCACCAATAACTCAGAAACATGGAATAGGACAGAAATTAAATAGCTTGTCTCATTGGTAAGAAACATTTTGATGCAATAAATTTCAAAACAGCAGAATGATAATGTAGCTCAACTCTGCCAGGTTGTGCCAACAAAGGGAAAATGTTTCCCACCAATGCACGTGATTTTGGAGACTAAGAAAGTGGACTTGCAGAGCCTCTTAAAGACTCTGCAAATCATGCCACATTTACAAAGAACCCGTAACTCCTAAAAGTCAGTTTGTAGGATTAAAACAAAGACCTCAGATACTGCCTACCCCAGCCAGATTTCCTGGGGACCTTGGCATCAGAAACACCTTCCAGAGCACACACTGGAATAGTCACACTGACCCAAAGTACTTTCCCTTTGATCAACCTTATATTTGACTGTATTTTAGTAAATTATCCATGTAGTTGTATTTTGACAGCTCTCTTTACAGCAGTAAAACAAAATGTGTGCATCGCAAATGGCAAAGATTCAAATTTCAGCTATGTTTATCCAAAATAGCACTGAACTGCTTCTGTACTTATGCTATACTGCCTACAGCTTTACGGAAGGGAAGACAGATGGGATGAATTTAGCAGGGAAACAGCTGTGGCTTGAAGAAGAGACAAGCAAAAGTTTTGCTATCAGGCTTCATTATGTATCAAGGTACCAGTAAAATGTGTATCCGTAAGGCAGCCAAAAAAGTGTTTTTCATTTGACTAGTGATAATTACCTTTTCTTAACAGCTGACAATGTTCTAAGTGGCATTAAATAGGTATAATAATTAAGCAATAAGACACAACAGGCAGTGGCCTGCTGAGAATGGTGGTTCCCTTCAGGTGTGCTGGGACGCACAGGCTGAGGGGCCACAGACTTCAACCACTGAGAAATGGAACAAGCCCAACATGCTGCTGGTGGGAATCGCAGGAAATAGGAAAAGGGAGAAAAACTATCCAAAAAGCTGGAAATTGGAGGCTTTGTGTTACTATGACATTACAGAAAGAAAGTGAAGCAAGCTCCCACGAGCAGTACTTTCATCTCTTTCTTCATAATGGACATGCATCATTCACACGTTGTCCCAGTCTGGGGCGCTACAATACCTTTGGCTTATGAAGATGGATAATTAGGTTTTTTGTCCTCGGAAGCTTCTCTATCCAGGTAAAGATGGCCAGTCATGTGTTTCTCAAGACCTGCTTCAGCATTCTGAGGACTGGAACTGCCGAGGTCTCGCCATGGTGAGGTGGCGGTCAGGACTCTGCGAGGCAGGTGCGTTCAGGGTGACCCTGATCGTTCCCAGCATGTGAGACTGTGCTGGCAGGCTGCCCTTGGAGAAACTGACAAACACGCTGCACATCCTCTCATGCACCCTCCTAGGTAAAGTAACCTCACTACATAGGCTTCGTCTTTAAAATAAGAAACCATCATTCTGTGTGTTTGTTGGGGGAGGGCAATGTGCTTTATTAATTACCTTCAATCGAGGCCTGTGTATTGGATGGCCAAAAATAACAATAATAATAAAATGTATGTGCCTTACCAACACCTGACAAATTGCTATACTAAACAGATTCTTTATAAATCTCATATATGCCCCACTGGTGAGTACAGTAACATCATGTTCCACTAGATCAATAGTATTAATATTACTATGGTAACAGGAGAAAAACAGAAAGTCTTAAAAATGAACAAACAAAATAAGATGCAAGCAATAAGCCCTAGTGTGACAGTGATATCCATTAATACCAAGTTTTCTAAAATGTTCTGAATTACTGTATCACCTTGGAGTGGTAATAAATAGAAGCATTAGCAGACTGAAAAGTATGATTAGAAACTTAATAGCTTCCTAATATTTTACTATCACCTCCCATTCCCACTCTTTCAAAAGGTGGTATGTTTTATTTCCTTTTATGTACAATCATTACCCCCATTTAGTCTTTCTGTGACGCTCTTTTAATTTTTCAGTGACTTTTTCCTTCCTCTGGGCCTCAGTCTCCTTAACTGTACATTGGAGTAACCTTGAGGAGCTACTATAGCGCACAATAATGTAAATATCACAGTAAACTGTCAACAACTAAGATTAGCTTCTTTTGTTGCAGAAAAGATTTTACTGAAGTGTCCTTTCTTCTGCTCTTTTATTTCAGATCATTGCTTCTCTTCTTTGTGTTCTCATTCCCCAGAAATCTGCCTCAGACTTAAGGCAACATAAATGATATATGAAAATGCTAACATTTTACCATCCTTACCACATTTTATCTAATTACCAGAACACAAGAATTTTACACATAGAGTTGTGGGTGTAGCTCACTTGCCTAGCATGCACAAGGACCTGGGTTCCCCATTCATAACACTGCAAAAAATATTCCACCCATATAGGACCCTCATCCTCAGGATTTGTATGAGTATGGCATGTATGTTGGGATTTAACTCTGAAACTGATCAAATGCACTGTGGAAGACAAGAGTAGCAGCTTAATGGAAGAAAAACAGTTCAGAGGACACAGAACTGTTTGGGCAGAGAATGGGTACATAAAACAATGTTATAGCCAATTACAGCAGGAAGAGCTATGAAAAATTTTACTCTATGGGAGTCAAACTGTTCCTAAGAGTCTTCAGTCAGTACCCTTTCTTCACAGAATTAGGAGAAACACTGCCCGGGTTGGAGTTTGGCATCTATCATGCAATAGCCATGTGACCCCCAGTCAGTTACTTCAACTCCTTGTACTGAGTTTCCTCACTGATAAAATGCAGACAGTGCTACTGCTTGCCTGATAGGATTGCCATGAAAATTAAATGGGCTTATAAAGATAAATGATTAAACAGTGGCTGCTACCTTGTAAGCGCTGTCTGAAATTAGCTTTTGCTAGCATAATTACATAATTATCCTTATTATTATAAGGAAGTCAGGAAATTTTTACATGGGAGCAAGAGATTTAATAGTGCTCAGTGCCTTCAAACTATGGAAAATGGCGGAATAAGGAGAGAGCCAGGACCCAAGGAGCACAAAATAAGAGCAGCCACAGGGTCCTGGGCCAGGGAGACTAAGGTATGGCTAAGCTTCTCTTACAGAAAGACCTCAGGATTCTGTGTGCTGAATAGCCAGGCATCTTCATAAGGATGCTCCTCAAATTAGTAACCTGCTCTGACCCATGCCAAAGTCAGGCTCAGCTACAGCTTTGTCTTGTGCCCACTAAGTCTTTACTTTGGGAGGCGTCCCGATCTAGGATGATCTTCCCTACTACAGGGAAATCTCTGTCCATACCAGGATACTTGATTACATTTCTGACAGAGAGAAATAACTTGGACATGGCAGCTCAGTTTTGTCATTTACTTAGAACACATAACAACAGACTAGCAGCAATGTTATCTCACAGTGTAAGTCAGTAAGATCTCTGTCTCTTGGTTTCCTCATACTGTGAGCAGGAATAGCAGCCCTTGACAACCACTTAGCAGAGGGGCTGGAGGGCGCCAGCTGAAACTCACAACTCACGTGTGAGGTTGCAATTCTGGAAACACAGAAATGAGTTCTCTTCTAAGAATCAATTCTCCGTGACTTAAATCAATGTGTTAAGGACAAAAACTTTATAAAATAAATGAAAAGGTAGACCCAGAAACTGTACTTTGACATCAAGCACCAGCATTACAAATGTTACATTTGTACAATGACTGCTAATGGCATTAAGTTCAGAAATAAACAATGTATTTAAAAACTCTTTCTCAAGGCCTGACACCAGTTAATAATGGGAAGCCATCATAAACATGGAAACTGATAGGTCAAACAAAGCAAATACATATTTACTTTTTTCTATATATATTTTCTATTGGGTTCCTATACTATATTTAAAATTATCAGCTCTGAACGATGGATTTAAAAAGAAGGAACACTGCTTTGGTTCTAAAACCAATTATTAAACAATGTGGACATTTAAATTCCTTTTTTGGTTTTATAATTTTCACTGTTGAGATGAAACTGAGAATGAAATTTCTTTTATGTCTTCAGAATCAACAGAACAAACACATGCTTAATCTGGATATTTATATTTTTCCATCAAGAAGAAACTGTAAAGCAATCAATAAACTAAGTGGTACAATGTAGGATATATCAGACCAAGAGAACAGAAAGTCCATTTCTATCCACAAAACATTAATGTTTTTAGCATGTATGATAAATACTTAGCTTTCTCCACTATTTTCTTCTTTGGAAGTGCATCACTGTATATTCTGTGACAATCTGCTCCCCTAGAATTTGGAATTTGAATAAGACAGATTTGGTTGCTTTTTTTCTCCAGATGAACACACAAAGAGCCTTAAAAACAAATGTTCTTTACAAGACAGTGTGATGAGGGCATTTAACATTTATTAAAAATACAGCATCTCCCCAAAGGCCTTTAGATTGAACTCTAGCTTCTCTAGTCCAATTCTCTGATAGAAAGCTAAATATGTTCAGAACACAAGGTCCAGGAAACACAGTAAGAAAGAAGAGATAAAGATGGAAGATTGCCCTCAGAGTGAAACGAGAAAACAGTCTACCCACCCTCACCAAAAACAAACAAAGCAAACTAGTTGTCTACCTCCTTTAAATGCTGGGAATGATCTACTTTGACCTAGGCATATTAGTATAAGAATAAAAACAAAAGATTAGTGTACTTTATGTATTCACATGATAATAATTACGGGCGATACAAATTTCACTCTAATTTATCTTACCATGTTTTTGCTTAAGCTGATTCTCCTATACTAGTTCATCAAATGGTATAGAACAATATAATTAGAGGCATCCATCTTTTAAAAATACTATACTATTTACTCTGATACTATATCCCTAAACTCTCCATCTGGATTGTTTCAGCAGATTTGTTATGCTAATCCCCTGGAAGTGTTCTACATCTTCTAGTGTCTCATATTTTCGAAAGCCCAGCAACCCATTGACGCTGAGTTACCTTCGAGACCCAGGCTAATAAGTGAACTTCTGCACTGCCCAGGGTAGAATCAAGGATGAGAACAGAACCTGATGACTCTCCTCATGAAGATCTAATCACGTCAAGGTTTAGCCAAACCAAGGAGAGAAAGCCAACTGCCATGATAAATTTGGCACAATCCTGGTTCATCCAATGGGCGAGGAGCCAGAAGACAGGAAATCTAAAGAAGGGAGCCCAAATTCTGAGCTCCCTCAGGCCCCTGGTGTACAGATCGTCCACCTCTACCACTCCTCACTCCAAGAATGTGTATGCCTTGAGTGCAGAAACCATTCTGACCAATTCATTTGTTTCCCAGGAAATAGGGGACAAATGAGAAACTACTGGTTTGCTGGCTAACATTATTAAATGTACTTTGCACTTGAAATGTGGCAAATAACAGAGGATTCTAATAAACTGACTCCCATTTATAAGCATTACAAGGGAAACTTACTACAACAAATTATGTCAGTAAGTGAAGAATGACCACTTAACTAATCCATTTTGTAAATCTGGATTTTATATATTGGGTTTGTTTAAAGTGAGATATAGTGGCAACAGCTTGGTTTTCCATCAAACTGAATTTAGAGTCAGACACTTTGAATTACAGTCATTTATTAAATTTCAGAGCCTCCAGTCTCTTAGTATAATCAAGTATGATCAAGATGATAGAAGTAAAGCAAGTAAGTGTTAAACAACTGGTCCAATTTTCATGGTAGGATAAAATAAAACCTAAAAATTTCTTCGGAATTTTTTTGTTAAAGCTTTTGAAAGTTTTCATTTCTTTACTATGAAATATAATTTGACGCTTTTTAAAAAATTATACTTTTCTTTAAAAATGTGCCTAGATTTTTCTTCTCTTACATATTATGGCATTTTTATACTAAGTGGTGTATATAACTTTAAAATAATGATTTTGGTTATCAAAAGCATGATAAACACTGTTACAACATCATGGGATAATAGAGTCGATTCACTTCATCAAGTGGTTTATTTGCAGCTTACCTAAGAAGTTTTCTCGGACCACTCAGACACCCAGCATAGTGGGGGAACATTATGATGGGCATTGAATCTTGACTAGAGGAAAGACCTGACCACTGCGGGGGGAATGTGTTACTCACCGTGTAAGATGCAGGCATGGATAAAAGAATTCTCTTTGGAGGGCTGCAAGCAAGTGGGGACACAGGTTTGTCACCAGGAGGATGGGGTCAGGTATCAAAAGCATGGGCTTTAGATATTTTAGTTACTGGATAATTTAATTCCTCCAAGTCTCAGTTTGCTCTTTGAGAGGACAAGATTATTATCAGTAATAATAATAAATGAGGTAACATATTGCACTTAGCTGAAGCCAAATTTGTATTGGCCACTCAGAAAATACTACCTCTTTTCTAACTCATACTTGTTCTAACATTGTTTGTCAACTTTCAGTCAGTCTGACAAAACACCTGAGGTAATTTACAAAGGAGAAAGGTTTATTTTGGCTTATGGTTTCAGAGGATCAGTCTGTGGTTGCTTGCCCTGTTGCCTCTGAGCCTACGGTTATGACAAGGAAGCACACCTCCTCACCTTACTTGCTGGCAAATGAAAAGCAAAAGAGGGGAGGGGTCTGGGGCTCCAGTATCCCCCTGAAGGTTACATTCTCAGTGACCTAACTTACACCCACAAGGCTCCTCCTGCAAAGGTTCTTCCACCTCCCAACAGTGCTACAGACTGGGGACTATGCCTTAACACCTGGACCTTTGGGGGACACTTCTCCAAACCACTCCAGCTTCCAGTAGGTACAACAGCAATGACCATGCTGCACTGGGAGCTTGGGGTGAGGAGAAACACATTTAGGGTGGGTGCATCACCTCCCACAAATGCAGGGTAACCAAATATAAGCGATGCTTCTCTGCCCATCTGACTAGGTATGAATTCCATGAATCAGAAACTCTAAATTTTAGTCCTGTGGAAATTAGTTCCCAGATGCTCCATTTGGCCTCTGTGCCTCGGCGTCACAGTCTCAAAAGCAAGACAATACTAATAATCCCTCTTACATAGTATATATGAAAAGGAGTATCTATTTTATGTTTTAAAGGTCATTGAATATATATCAGCTAGATAGTTGAAGCAAAATACCATATTCATCAGTGAAACAGAAAAGTTTAGCAGCATTCATCTGTTCTCATTTTAAATTTACCACAGCATGTAAATTAGAGGATTTAAAAAAGCATCAGGCAAAAATCTGAGCTAGGTGCGAATGAAAAGCACAATCAGAAGCAAATTTGTGACTGCCTGAAGTGTAAGTGTTTGCCAAATGGGATGGTACTTAGGTTTTACTACTAATCTGAGTTTATGCAAAGCCAATAGAAAGATTCCAATTATTGTTAAATACCCAGAGTAGGAATTTGTTGCTAAACTGCTGTATCAGTCTCAGGTTGGCTTTTGTAAACATCTTACTTTATGTACTGAAATTATCACAGGAATACCACACATGAAGCTGAACTTTAAACACACAGTCCCAGCCATATATATATGTATATATAGTCAGAAGAAAATAAACGAAGCACAATTTGTATTAGAGGCTGAATTACCTGGTTTTAAAAATATTTTGCTGTCGTTAGGAGAATCTATTTAGCCAAGAAGAGCAGTTATTCTACCAGATTAACATTTCAGAATACAATTGATGGCAGAGTGAGATAACCTGATCATTCTTAACAGGATTTTCTTACATCCAGAACATTCACACTGTATCAGAAATATACAGAGGCGGGTTTGTGATTCACACTTTTGTAGATCTCAGTGGGCCAATATGTTACATTGAGAGATCAGCCTACTACTTCAACAACACCCTGTCTGGTTCCCATGGAATAAACTACCTTCAGAAACAAGATGAACCACATTAAATGAAGCCAAGGGGAAAATCAAACCCAGGAGTGCTACCATGACTTGCAACCCAAGAATCATTAGACTCGGGCTTTTATGTTGCACTGTACTACACCCTTGGGCCAGGGCTTTGAGCCAGTCAAGAAGAGTGAGATTTAAGGCCAGAGAAGGGATAAAGGGCAACAGGGGATAACATGTGGGACAAGGAAAGAGACACCAACTTGGGTACCAAATTAAAGTCTGCTCCAAGACCAATTTTTGACCCCTCCTACCCCAGTGTGAATTCTCAGTCTTAAAATGCTTCTGATTATTTTTGCTCCCTGAAGTAACATGATGCTATTCAATATACTTTGAAATATGAGAGCGATAAAATAAATGTCTTTTCTGCCTCAGTGCCCAATCATTCAAAACATCATACTTCTTTGAGTGGCTCCTATATTTCAAGCACCGTTCTAGGCAGTGAAAAATCAGTGGTGAGCAAGACAGACAAGGTCTTCACCTCATGACACTTGCATTCCAGAGAAGGAAGACAAACAAATGGGTTCAGTATTGAGAACAGTGAGTGCTTCAGGAGTTCTTCTGTGCTTTGAGAGGCTACAAAGGAACAGACCTAGAACTTGCCTGTCACAACGGAGACACTAAAAAAATAACTGGAACTGCTTCTCCAAAAAGAATGAAACGTTAAATTTTGCACACATTTTCTGAAGAGTCAAAGCTCATCTATGGATTTCAGATTAAGAACTGCACTGCAGAACTGACTTCACGACGAGGCCCTGCAATCCCTGAACTCTGGGAGGCTGAAGGAAGAGGATCACAAGATTGAGCACAGTCTGGGCAGCTTAGCGAGTTAGCGAGGACCTGTCTCAAAATAAAAAAGAAAAGAGCAAAAGAGCAGAGGATGTAGTTCAGTGAGAAGGTTTTGCGTTTAATCCCTAGTACTGAAAAAAAATAATCCCACTGCAGGAAGGAGAAGAGGCCTGTGACAGTAATGAACAACAACAACAAAAAAACCCCCCCCAAGAAATAAGGTTTTAAAAAGTAGGAGGAAAACATAATAAAAACACATTGTTATAAAGCAACAATAATAGGTTCAGGGGTACAGAAAAATAAAAACGGCAAATAGAAAAACAAGTTGAAGAATCTAACTTTGTTGGGAAAGATTAGTCAGGGGAGGTTTTCCAGAAGAATAATGCCTGAACTGAGTCTGTTTTTCTACTATTTACATTTCCTTTCACAAAAGTAACTCATGCTCAGTGCAGAAATCCTAGGCACTATTGCAATGAAAGAAAATACACCAATTATTCCACTGAATAGAGACAGTTAATGCAGCACATTCTGGAGTGCGTCCTGTTGTGCATATGTGTGTGTGTGTGCACATGCACACTCAGGTGTAATGAGATAGGGAAAATTTTATTCACTAGGTGTTTGGAAGAAATAATTTGATAATTGGATAAGTGAGATTCCCAAGCTGCATGCTGAAGGTCATTGGACAGCCTTTGAAGGCACGGTTATTCTAACTCTGCATTCTGACCCATTAGTAGGTCGTAAAATTAATTTATCAGGCCACATTCAACTTTTTAAAAAGAAAAATAGAAAATATGAATTGTAGGGGCAATGGTAAAGGTGAATGCTGTTTCATCAAATTTATTTGTGTGTGTGTGTCTGTACAAGATTGAAACGTTCAACTTCTTGAGACTCAGGCTTCCTTGAATGTATGTATGCTTCAATAAATACATTTGAAGCAAGAGCTGGAGTAGAGTAGGATTATTCTACATCACAAAGGGATAAGGAATCTGTGGTTCCCAGGAATATGAGGAGACAAGGAATTAGTAAATCAAAGCAAGGAAGGGTGATCAGGAAAGAAGGAAAAAGTTCCAGGGTAGAAATAAAGCCTGGAGAAGATCTTGGAGGAAAGAAGTAGGTATTACGGGAGACTGTTATATTATTTCTCAAGGATGTGTAGTATAAATGTTCTCCATCTTTTTAAAGTATCTTCAGTAAAATCTATGCTGCTTGCTAGTGCTTTTGTGCACATGAAGTCTTTGGAGAACTCAAGGAGATGTTAAATACTATGCACAAATCGGCATGGGGCAAAATTTGGTTCACATGTGTGAGATATGCAAGCTAGAGCATGAAGAAGATAGGATGTTTTAAATATAATATATATAATCTACTTACATTCTGTGTATGCAAAAAATGGAATAATATATACCACTTTCATACACTATCTCCATGAAGATATATTTTGAACATTTTGTCATATCAATAAGCACTTTTTGCTCAAAATGTGATATTCTTGGCATTTAAAAATTCCATTGTAGGAAATTTCTCTAACCTGTTTATGTAACTAATCTCTCAACATCAGACATTTTGATTATTTAATATTTTGATTTGAATATTTTTCAGTTTTTTCTCTTAGAAATCATATGCCAGTTTGGGGTCATAATTAGTAGAACTTGCCAAAAAGAAATGTTGCTATACTTATTGCACTAAACGTTATTATCTGGTTATGAGTCTGTGCTGTAATGCAGGACTCTTCCACCTAGCACCAAGGACAGCGTTAGGTGGATGGTAAGTGTATTGTGAAATGAATTGCACAGATGAAAAACACCACCATGGTTCAGGGAGGAGAGATCTTCCTGGCTGGATGGTAAGAGAAGGCCATATATAAGCATTGTTAGGAATCAGAAAGAGTACAGGCTTTAAGTCAGATTCCATCTCTCTTTCAATACAATTGTTGATACCCATTTCTTGAGATTTTCTTGGAGAAAACCATTAGTGTGGTCATAGAAATAAAGGACATATAAATTTTAAAATAAAAATATAGACTTGATTCAAGAAAGTTAAATGAACGAATATATGACTAACAAATGCCATTTTAAAGTAATTGGTTTTTAAGGCAGTCTGCAACTAAATTCCCTGGGATACAAAGAATGTCACTAGAAATTAAGCCATACAAACAGGTACTAATGATAATAGTTAGAAAATATCAACTGATTCCTCCTTCCTTCTCACCTCTCTTCTCTCATCAATTGATAGACAATTTTGCTTCCTAAACACTTCTCCAGTCCATCCCACGCCCTCCCCTTCATTCTTATTTCAGGCAGTCATCATTTCCTATTTAGTTTCTGTCTGGCTCCATAAAATTCATCCCATGTTGCTGCCAGAGTAAGTTATTCAAAATATAAATCTGCTATTATGTCTTTTTTTAAATCTTTCCTTGGCTCCCCAACATCTGCAGGATGAAGAGCCACATCCTACTATGGATCTCCAGTGCATCCTGATTTCCACCTTCCCCTCTGTCAACTCTGATATGCTTGTAGTTTCTCCCCTGCACGATGTCAGTTTTCTCCTCCAGAGGTTTTCTCTTGTTCTCCTCTGCTTGGCATGCACTTGCATATCCTTGAAAATCAAGTTCTGGCATCCTTTCCTCCAAGAAAGTCACTCAAATTCTCCCAGGCTGGGTCTGTCTCTGCTACACTGGTATCGATGCTAAAGTACAGGCCAGCGGGGCTAGAATGAAGGCTTCACACCTGTCTTTCTCCAACAAGACAAGAATTCCTGGGAGTCAGAGTTGTTGTCTTCCATATCTCTAAGAACTGCAGATTTTCTATTATGCAGTAAGTATTTTACTTTTGGGCTTTATTTTGGCTTTTTCATTTATTTGTTTCAAATGGACCAAAGTATACCACAGCTTACAACTGTTGGCAAATAGCCAATAAAGCCAGGTGAGTTTACATCCTAAAAGCTTTGTTGGAGGAATTGAGGACACATATAAATCAGCCTATATTAATCCTAATCAGGGGTCGGGGATTTAGCTCAAGTGGTAGAGCGTTTGCCCAGCAAGCGCAAAGCCCTGAGTTCAATTCACAGCCTCCCACCCCCCAAATCCTAATCAGTACCTAACAACTTTTAAACTAAAATGATGCCAGTTCCTAGAGAATCTTCCTTAATTCAACATAGTTTCATATACTGACTGGGCCTTTTAGATCGATAACACATGGTTCACAAAGAAAATTTCACAATTCTAATGACATGAGAACAAAAAACATCATGAATACTTAGTGCTCTAAGTGCCAGAAAACAGAAGCATTATTATACTATCGAACTTTAGATTTATATTATTTAATGACTAGCTGCCTAGAGTTAGGGGATCCTGGCGTCTAGTGAGAGATCAAGTTTTTGTTAGTTCCACCCAACTTAAAAAAATCTCACCCTAACAGAGTAATTCTGTGAGACATCAGGAGATCAGACCCAAACATATTTTCAAGCCTTTTCTTGGAGTCTTTTGCTCTCTGCATTGAAGTGAAGAGACCTAGAATTCCAAAATGGAGTGTGGAAAGGGCCAGGGCGCTGCCTGGGCTGCTCCAGTTGCAGTCAATTAGGTTTCTCTGTTCTGGGCAACAAGCCATAAAGGGTGCAGGGCTTGGTAGTCAAGTTAGGACCAACCGAGGATAACCCTCCCCAGGAACACAATTGTGTAATTTAAATGAGAACCATAAAATGCAACACTAATGCTACATGTTAAGGACCCTGTGGAAAAACTGAAGCATTTCAAGACATGGGTCACAAAAATAATTATTTTAAAATAGAAGAGATACAGAAGTTAAGTGTATTTGCTTTGAACAAGAAATAGTAATCTTTCCAAGGATCATTTTCCAAGGGCTGTTCTGCCTGATTAGGTGAAAGAAGTGTTTCTAAGCCTCAAGTCTATATTATCTCCTTCATCTATGGTACACAAAAGCTGATTTTAAAAATTTGCAACTTCACAATCATGTTTTAATATATCAGGCCCACGGGGAAAGCAAAAACTTGGAGAATATACATCTTGCACCAAATGACTGTCATAAAATTTGTAAAGTCAAAGTCATTTATGTAACTGTTAACAGCCTTAGTAAGTAGCTCCATTAAACATGACCTACAAACCTTCAAAAATACAGACCAACTAATAACACTAGGAATTGTTACACGGCCTAAATACATGGAGCCAATCTTGTTTTAATGAGATCAAAGTATATTTAATAGTTGTGATTAATATTTATTGAGTGCCCACTAGTACACATTATTATACAATCAAACTTTAGATTTATATTATTTAATGACAGTAATTAGACATGCATATAGTGAGCAGCTTCCTAAATGTAAAGACAGAGATGACAGGTTATTTTTAAAATGTTATACCTATGCATCAATTTCTCATTCTATCCCATTTCTACCTTTTACAATTTGGAGACACAGGAAAAGATGAGTTTAAAAAAGGACATAAAAAGATTGCAAACTCATTTGATGAGCGCCTTTTAAGTGCCAGGTACTGTCTTACATGCAAGAGACACAATGATGACTAGGGTGTAGTTCCTACTCTTAAGAAGTTCTAACAAGTCAGATATTGAAGGAATAATGATGATAACCTGTATGCCGATCAAACTGTTGTTTGAGCAAAGGGTCCGGGAATGCAAACGGTGGGGTTAAGGAGTGGAGAGATGACAGCTGACCTGGGTTTTGAGAAAGAGGCCACCAGGCAGTGAAAAAAACCAGGCATTCCAGGCTGTGGGGAACCTAGGCAATACCACTTGGACGGTGGATTCTCAGAGACAAGGGTCAAGTCTTATGCATCTTTTCCATTCCTAAGCCCACTGCAGGTCCCACCTATCATCGTTGGAATTCAATAAATATACGAAGAGTATTGCATAATTAATGAAAGAACAAATTAATGAGTGAATGAACACCAGACTTTTCTCAATTTATATTCAGAGATAATTCTAGACATTTCTGAATGTCAGTAAACAACTACAACAACAAAAATAAATTCTTTCTGAGAGTCTTTAAACTTTGAAAATTTACCACTTTGTTCATTATAGCCAGATGAGTGGTAACAGAGATAACTGAGTCCCAGGACCTATTGATTCCTTACCCCAACCCAATGGCCAAGATTAATCACACCTGAGCTTTGCCTGTGGGCAACAGGCTCCCATGGTTTGGCAGTGTGAGTATGTACAACAGCTAAACCATGGGCAGCTCTTCACCCAAGACTTGGAAAGCAAGGACTTGGTAATCATGTCACATGCTAGAGCAGACAAACAAAACAAGGTGAAAATAAAAAGCAGGATTGAGATCAGAAAAGTGAGGCAGAACTATTCCTGTCCCCTACAAACTGCCACAGGGGGCCATCCGAATGAATGCTTTGCTGGGTGATGTGTCTCTAATCACAGCCCCAACAGAGCAGTTTGTGGCCCTTTATGGCATATCTTCTTATCCTTATCTATAAAGCGTTAAATTTCTACAAATATTTTATTTATATTATTATTTAACTAAAACAAATTTAAATTTTAAAAACTGATTAACAAGGGTTGGGGATTTAGCTCAGTGATAGAGTGCTTGCCTAGCAAGTTCAAGACCCTGAGTTTGATCCCCAGCACCCGCTCCAAAAGAACCAATTAGTTCTTAAAACTTATTAAGACTTTTAATACACGAATGTACATTTTGACTCTCCAAAAAGTGGATACTTAATGCCATGTTCTCCAAATTAAAACATCAAGGAAACCTTTCTTCTAAGACCATCTTTGAGGAACTCATGTTAACAGAACACGTTGGAAAAATGCTGTCCCACTTTTTTGGGCCATAGCAAGTGTGTCAAAAGAGTGAAGAAGCAGTTACAAGGCATTTTTTTATTTTGAAGCAGCTGTGTGCTATAATCACCATCTTGATAAATAGTAAGAGACCTCATTAAGAAAGAGAAAATGAAATGGATGCTGAGATCCGCTCTTACACCAAAAATGAATGAACAAATGACAGAATGAATGAATGGAAAAGTAGATGGATTCTATTCACCAAGTTTAGAGAAAATTATTGCTCATCTTTTGTTGACTTGTTTATCATTATTTAGGAATGAGATTTAATGCAGTCGTAATACCCTATAAGAACAAGGTATGGGCTCCTAATCCTAATCCAAGAGTTTATATAAATTCATTTTGAAACTATTTGCATTTTTCAGCAGTACAACCTCCCGAGAAGGTAGTCTTCCCATGACCGTGTGTAAGAAGCTTGGCTTCCCACGTGAGAAAGCACGGCTGCAGGGCCAGCATCCCCAGCGGGGCAGCAGCTTGCCTCTCACATGAGGGTTGACTCCTCGGAGCGGGCAGTGCCACTGCTTTCACTGCCATGGGAGTTTGCCGGTCACAGAACGCTCCACTGGCCCAACTTCTGAGTAGGGCGAAGTTGGCATTCTTATTTCAACGAAGGGGAAAGCAGAAAGAGGACAGAAGAAGTTCCCTTTCTTCTGCCTTCAGGTTGGCCTCTCTCTGATATGAAGGGAAAGACTGTGCATAAAGAAGGCAATACGGAATCTCCTTATAATACCAATCACTATGTTGTACACCTTCACTTGTCCGACTCTAGCAGTTCCTTCTAAAGTGTGGTAGAAGCTTCCCGAATGGACCACCACTTATTCTGGTCACCTAATGCACCAATACTTTCCCCTTCTCTATCAAACATATTGAATGCTGCCTACAGCCTACACAGGCTCACTAGCAAACTCGGTGGTCAGTGACTGCTACTCTCCCACGCAAGTGGGCACTTCTGCTCCCAGCAGTTACATTATACTCCCAAAGTCAGCTGTGTTTCTTCTGAAGCCTGGTTACACTAGTTACATGAATGCAATTAAACGTTTAGTGAACGCAGAAATACGATTGTTAAAAAAAGAGTTGCTGATTCCACGAAAACAAAGTGGGATGATTTAGAAAGATTCAACAAAGCTGAATTTTCTCCCGCAAAAATAAGTCTGTCAAATTAGGTATGCGTCAAATAAACGTAAAAGACTTGGTAGGGAGAGGGCCATAAAAATAGTGAATTCTCCATGCATGCTGCTTTCGGAGTGTCTTTATGTCCTCAGTCGGTTTAGGGAAATAAAAATGAGTGTAACAAAGGATTCAGTGTGGGTGCTGTTTATCCAGGAACAGTATGGTCCTCCAAATCAGGTATCCATACACAAAGAAAATGAGTGAGCACACACGCACATCATTTGTTATGGCTTCCTAACTTTCCCATTAACCATCCAACATTGATCTTAAGTTTACTGCACAACACAGCTTCTAATAAAACTGTTTCATGTCCATGTAACATTTTCCTTTAGATTTTTAGGACTAGCCCACCTCCCTACTCCTAGGAACATATAAATTATTGAGTAGAAAATGTGACACCTGAAGTCAGAAAAGATGGATCCTAACTCATTATCTGACATTGGTCTTCTAGCTCAACTTACCTCTTTAAGTCTCAGTTTCCTCATCTATAAACTGTGTGTATATTAGAAATAAGGATGGAGAGTGGGTGGAGATGACAAAAGAAGTTAGACCCCTCAGATCTCTTCTATTTTCAGATCTCTTCTGATTCTCTAAAATGCCACTCTACGCAATTTGGTTCACATAAGATAGGTAGGGCTCCTTAATATATTCATTAGTAGTTAAGAATACAATAGAAAAATATTTAAAAAGAATACATAAACTCATTATTAATGTTGAGAATAAGTAAATTTACTTGAGAAAAATAAAATCATTTAGAAATTTTAATTTTTTAGAAAGAAGAAAATACAAAGTTAACCATTTATGTAAATGATTGAAATAAGATTAAAATTACTAATATGAAGTTAATAATTTGAGAATGAGAAAAGATCTATGTTACATCTTAAATGTCCATATTTTCTATAAAAAATTCTGAAGAAAGGTATTATTATTCACAGTTTCAAAATGGATTACATAAAAGTTGCTATTCTGCAAATAGCATACACAATAAATTACCTAAATAATTTCCAGTATTAATTTTAACTATACTAATACAAAACAAAAACAATTACTGATTGAAAGAAAATAAACTACTTCAGGAAAAAATGCCGACTTCTTAAATCCTTAGTTCTACAACACAAGTAAATTAAGTTAAGCCCAAGACTCAATTTAAGTCACATCTGAATTGCTTTACTAGTAATGTGGGTTGTCAAAAATATGTTCCTAAATAAAGAGAAAATGACTGATTCACACTGCCTAATATATTGTTTTGATAGTCATTTCATTCTGATTATTTATTGAAGTGGTGCCACAAGATTATATAAAATAGACCCAGACAAAAATAAGAGATTTACATCTTAGTAAATCTTACATCTTAGTACAATTTTTTAAAATAACCATTTGCCATTTGTGAGCAGAGAAAGTAAGACAAGTGTAATATGCAGTTTATATGCTGCTTTGGAGTCTATATCAATTTCAAGTTTTCTTTTATGATTCAGCTATTCCAAGAGTTCCAAGAGTCTGAAAATATTTCATTAAAAATTAATGTGTTATCCACACAAATTGCAAATATTGAAAGCTAGGAATATAAATAAAAAATAATAAAAATAGTAAGTCTACTAATACTGAAGAGGAAGGAAGACAGGAGGGGAGGAGCGCATGTGAAAGGGAGAGCGATTTTAAACATCCGGTTTCTATTCTGGACCGTTCATGGAAACAGACAGACACAGCAAGCGGAAGCCAAATATATTCTCGGTCTCTGACAGGATTTGTTTTCTATCTTGTCATTATTTTTACTGTATTCTTCCTAATAATATTTCTCTAGTGTTCTAGACTTGCTGACTGACAATACCAGTCTTGTTAGGAGCTTACCAATGAGAACTGTGGAGGACTCAGGCACCTTCCAGAAGCCTGGCTGCCTTGCGAGGACTCGCTGGGTCTGAGGCTTTCCCGGGAACTTCTCAGCACAAAGCCGCATAACCGCGGCAACTTCGCCCCCACCCTATGCATCCTTTCAAGTCCCTTTGAACAATTTTCTTAGGATCCAACATGCAAGCTTTGGCAGAGCAATAGCTATCTGGTCTATTACGAAAAAGGTAAAGCTGAGTGAATGATGCCATTTCACTAATGCAGGCACAAAGGAAATGAATCTGTTTTGTTTGCCCTTTTTATAAGAATTGTTCCATATTAAGCGGCAAATAAGTACTACCTTATTCTATCTCGACCCTATCAATCTAAATGCCAGTGAGAGAAAGTCACATTACTTATCAAACATGCAGCATTGACAGGATTCTCCGTCAAAATAAAACACAATAGAGCTGCTCTACAAAAGATAATGCGGGAACTATTCTGAAAATATGAAAGAATTGTTGAATGTAGACTATAAAAACACCCCTTTGCATCAAAATAAGTGTCCCTCCTTATTGAACACTGATTATTTTCTATAGAATTTAAATTGTACATAAAATTATAAGTGTGCCTTGTTTAATATAAATTGATTGTCTCAATTATTGGGAAAGGATTTGAATTTTAATGGACTATTTTGCTGGAGATATGCCAAGCAAATCAGCAAAAACTCTAATAGCTCTAACTGGAGGTACACAGCCAAACATTTACATAAATCAGGCAGACTATGTGGTCTCAAGAATGATCCTAAAGTAGCCTGAAAATGTTAGTAGGCTTTTCTCCAAGTACAGGAAATTAGCTTTAACTTTCTATATTAGAAGATTCTGTGGCTGTGAGATTCTAATTGGGTTTTTCTTTGAAAAAAAAAAAAAGGCAAGCTCCACACATTAGTATAAAGGACTTTTGTGGCTCCACTGTGTTTTCTAATGTTCTTTCTTTCTACAGATTAGGTTATCTATGGAAATCAGGGCTTTACACTGAAGGTAGAACCAACATAAAATCCAATAGCATAGTGACACACTTGAATGCTACACTTGACTATCTAAGGGAAGGCCACCCTAGGAAGTTGGTTACAGACATATCCCGGCTGCATGCCACATAGTTACTGCTTGACATATCTCCTTTGTATAAATCCAGCGTCTATGATGCCAAACATATCTCCTCCATACTTACAATCACAGGCAAAGGCAGGCTTCAGACGTTTGCTATCCCAGATGGTTGAGACATTTTTATAGTTAAATTAAAACCAGAAATGCCAGAGGTATAGATTCACATCTGCCTGACACTGCCAGCCTCCTAGCATCTTTTCACAAACTCTCAGCACCAAGAAACACTGTTGATACAGGTGTGAAAACCACACCAGTATAATGCCATGCACTATTTACTACCCAAATTTACCTCTCAGCTATTGCCCATCATAGTTCTATTTAATTGCTGCCAATTTGAGACATTTTAGGAAATGAAAATACAAGGTTTTAATAATTTCAGTCTTGAAAGACTCTTTTGTCAGGGAATATTGGCATTATTAATCTAGACACACATATAGGCATTAGGTACAGAGTATAACTTAAATTTTGGGCCAGCAAATAAATATTTCTTCTGTGATTCATCAAAATTTCTTGAATGAATTTTTATAGCGATAAAGACTGAAGTTGAATATAAGGCATTTCTTTTTATACCAAAGTTTTCTTCGTAAGTGCTGATCTGGCTTGCAGAAAACAACCTCAATATTAAGACAGTCCAAAGCCGACATAACATATCTATATTTTTAAAAGAACCCAGAGGTTTTTGGTAATTAGCTGGTTGATTATAATTCTGTATTTCATAATTAGTAAGAAACCGTTTTGGACAAAAGCCTAACTGTGAGTTTCAGTAACATGCCATATCAAACACACCATTTCATTGTATGAGTATGAAATTTGAATACGGATTTTATTCCACAAATGAAGTAGGTATGCTAGAAATGAAGAACCCAAGCAACAGAACCATGAAAAGAGGGGAGGAAAGTGATGTGAGGGAGTATCAGACAAAGAAGGGAAAGATAAATAAATCAGATAAGTTGTGCTGGCTGGTGAGAAAACAACTCAGCTGAACAGCACATTTGGCATCTGCATGCCCATCCACCCCCCACACCTCACTTGCAGAGGACAGGATGAGCCTCACTTAGCAGCCAGAGTCAGCAACACATCACTGGATGGATGCCTACTTGCTTCTAATGACACATTTGCCTAGCATGGAAACATTGAAATTTACATGCAGTGGAAAGGAGTGAGTCAGAGGCTACTCCAGTGCTGCTTTTTGATATTTATACAGAATTCCTTCAAAGTACCTGCTTTTTGATATGGAGAAAATGGATCTGCCCACGTTCATATAAAATTTTATTTTACAGAAAACAGCTGTTTAAAAACCAATTTCTAAAAAACAAAGGGCAAGAAAATGTTGCTATATATCATCAAGGTGTGGTTGCAAAACCTAAGCATTCTTGCTAATCTGTTAAACTTCCATCACCAGCAGACTGCATGTTATACATGGTCAAAGCAATACATGAAATTGCTTTATTCCCTCCTAAATATATGCATTCAGCTAAACAAAGCAAATGCTTTCAAAAAGCACCAAAGACATTTCTCTCCTTGTGTAATCCCCTCAGAGGTTATTTTGTTCACAATTACCAGGGAAATGTCCAAAAACATAGCACCCATCAAAGGTGGATTCATGACATTTGAGAGTCTAGATTTCACTCTTGGGAGCCTCAGAGGGCTAGGGGCACAGTGGAGCACCGCTGCCTCAGGGGTGCACAAACAGCTTCGAATCCACCTCAGGGCCCTGCCAGCCATGCCAGGAACGTGGCAGCTCTTCCTGGAGCTGGCCCAGCAGCTCTCTGACAGACACACAGTGCAGCCCTGCCCAAGTCACGTGCAAAGAGTCAACCTTGGAACACAACTCCACAAAAGCTGTCTAGAATTGTTTCCTGAGAAAAGTAAGGCTGATGCATCCTATCAGCGGAGCTTAATTGGATTTAAAGGAAGACACTATTTTGTGTTTTTCTATTCCTTTGGTTTATTTTTTGTTGAATAGTGACATATTTATTAAGCTGGAATTGCAAATAAAGCCCAATAACTTATTATTTTATTTAACAAAAGTTTTCTGTGTGTTGGGCAGACTCTGAGCTCACTTAAGCCCATGACAACCTGCTCAGGTGGGGGGACTGGTCTTTTTCCCCTTCCCAGACCAGGCGGCTGACTTGTGGTGAGATGAGGTAACTCGCCCACGGTCAATGGCAGGTGCAGTTGCGGGGCTGGAGCAGAACCCAGGCAGAAAGTTGCTGGAAACTGCATATTCTTAACCACTGGCACCATATGCTCCAACAGTAATTAAAAAGTCTTTTTAAAAGCTCATTTAGTCTTGCTGCAACCCGGGGAGATCTCTAAGGCACATTCATTAGCCTGAAAAGCCCCTAGCAGAGAATTTGACTCTTGTTGTATGTAACATGGTCACTCACCAGTTGGAGTGGGAAAATCTGCCTGGGAACACTGTGGGCTGGGACTCTGGGGACCTGGAGTGCAAGCCCGGGTCAGAGGTGGCTTACTGGGGAAGCCGGGACAGGCACCATAGCACAGTGTTTAGAAAAGTGGGCTGTAGCATCAGACAAGACTGCATTCCTAGACCTGCAATGCCACATATGAGCTATGTGAGCCTCGGGGAACCTCAGTGTTCCACTCTGAATATAGAAGACAATAATATTACCCCAGTAGAAATGGGGTAAATCATTTTTAAAATGGTTTTTCTGCTACAGATTCTTCACTAATAAAAATGTTAGTCTATGTTAGAGATCGTGAGGTCCCATGAGGTACTGGGTTCCATGATGTGATTCTATGACTCTTAGATAGCTGAATATAACACTACTGTACTGGGTTTATTTGGCACTCAGGTTTTTCCAAAAGCTTTCACACACATGATCTGATCTGACCCTCATAACTATTTGTCACAGTGTTTAAGCCTTGTTTTATGGACAAGGAAGTTGAGGCTGAACATTTATCTGACCTGCCCAAGATCACATGGCTACAGGAAATGTGGCCGCAAACTCAAGAGCTTTTCCTTCCTGTCCAAGATTCCTTCTTACTATAACTTACTATAACTGTCCACGAAAGATGTGACACCTCCTTTCAATAAGTCTGTAAATAAGTAAAGTAAAATAACCAAAAAAAGTAGAAATAAATATTAATAGCACTGACAGTTTGGAGAAAATGGAATAGATGTCCCTGGATGGGGTTGATTGGGTGGCTTGTACCATGGTGAAACCTTTAACTACAGCACCCAGGCTTGCTCACTGCTGAGAAGTCAAGGGGGGGCACCAGGAGAAGGGTGAAGAATATAAAACGGGCATTCATCAAGGACACATTTGCAGGAATGTACATAACCAGTGAAGGGTAGTCAACAGATAAAAGGCCAGAGCAGCAAAGCAGCAGGGAGGACAAGGAAAGCAGGCCGACACCACTGACCACGATTGACTGTGCCAGAAGCATCAGATTCATTTTTGGTGCCTTCTCTCTCAGGTCCTCAGGTCCTTGCTGTTGCTCTTGAGCCCACTGGTTCCATGGTGGCCTCTCGGTTCCGACACCAAGAGGTTTACTGTGCGCATCTCAAGTCTTTGGCTCCTTCTGCCACCTGGAGTTCAACACCATGCCAAATGACAGAATTTCAAATTTGGCTGCTAAAGCTGCTGCTACAAGGTCTGTTTGATATACTCTGAGGTGCAGTGGAATTATCACCCATGGGGAAAATCTGGACCCACGAGATGAGTGAAAGCTGGGCAGACAAATCCCCTCTCCTTTTCTCCCTCCAGGAGCTAGTTGGAGCACAGTTTTTGGTGCAGCCTGAAAAACATCTGTGTGGCTTCAGCTTTGTGGCTTATCAAGTAGTCAAGTAGTCACAGTATGGTGATAAGCTGTCTGGCCTAGTTTTTCTTTCTCACTTTCTTCTCCATCACTCTGGATGTCTTAGGGTTACATTAACACTTAATCCTTGCCAGGGATTAAGAAAGACAATAGGAGTGAGGAAATTGGCTCAAATCTCCATTTGGAGACATACATATATATATGTCTGGCTAGTTAATATATCTTAAGACAGATGTAGAAAGATGTGAACCAGAGAAATAAATCATACAAATGCAAGAAGTCTGAAAATGCAAGCAAAACGACTGATGAAAAGTTCAATTATCTCAGAAGTACAAAGATACAAATGACAAAATTAGAGATGGCACATGATGATGAGCAGAGAGCAATAATGGGGCAGAGTGTGAGACAAATATTATGGTGATTAAAAGGCTAACATCATAGAAGTGTCTTTTTCCTACTCAAACCCCCTCAAAGGCACCTTTTCCACAGAGCTCAGAATAAACCCTAAACATTTTACATGATTCAAGAGAGTGACTCTTCCAGATCTAACTTCTGAAAGTTCCACATCCTCTTAGGATGCAGGAAGCCACACACACCCTTTCCCATGAAATCATTTCCACTCTAACAGTGAGAAAAGGCCTGACCGACAATCTCCAAAATCCTAATTTTTCTTGAGACCAATCAGAAAATTGATAATGCAAGGAGAGTCAGGTGAAAAAAATTCTCCCTGAAGACAGACAGAACAAGGACTGTTTCATGTTCCACAGAGGATAGGAAGGAGAAAGAGCCTTTATAAAAGTAGGCAAGAGGAAAGCAGCACAATTTTTATGGATTCTTACAGACTAGTGTGATTAGACTAGAAGCCCTAAGAACCCCAGACACACGGTGACAAGAGCAGCCAGAACACATTCCATTATTTTTTCAGTACTGATTGAAACCCAGGGCCTTGTACATGCCAGGTGAGTGCTCTACTGCTGAGCTACATCCCCAAAGGTTTTTCAGATTTTTGAGGCAGGGCCTCACTTAGTTGCCCAGGCTGTCCTGGAATTCATGCTCCTCTGCCTCAGCCTCCTAAGCAGCAGGGATTGTAGGTGTGCACCACTATGCCTGCTGCACTCATTCTTTTTTTCTTTTTTCTTTTTTTTTTTTTTTTTTTGTGCTGGGAATCAAATTCAGGGCCTTGTGCTCGGAAGGCAAGCACTCTAATCACTGAGCTAAATCCCCGGTCCCTGCACTCATTCTTAAGTATTTTTCTGCGGGCTTCCTTCCACTGGATACTTAAAAGAAAGATAAGGTGCAAGACAAGAGATCGAGAACAGCCATTCTCCCCCAGGTCAGGCACAAGCAAAAAATCCTGTGCACTTAGTAGGCTCTATTTTTTCAAATAAAGCAAAAGCATTTTAAAGCTTCTAAAGAAGGAACAAAAAAATCTTCTCAGGAAATGGTGAGAAGCAAAAGAAGAGAGGGGTGCAAAGCTCTGGGAGATGGGTGAAAAGCTCTGGCTCCTGGTCCTACTCACTAAGGAAGGCATGATGGTAACTATTTAAAAGTCAGTTCTCTGGGAAAAAGAAGTCTTAATTCGGAGAGTCTACCAATTTCTGTGCTGTAAATACTTTTTACCAGGGAAAAGATTTAAACTATCAGCAATCTGATTTCAGTTCCTCACAATAAAGTAATCAAATGTGGCTCCCAGTACTCTTAGGAATTTATCAATGAATTTATACAACAACAGGCTTGAAAATGATAATTTGTTTTGCTTTTTTTTTTTTTTTTGAGACAGGGGGTCACATGTATGTAGTTCAGGCTGGCCTCGAATTTGCAGCAATCCTCTTGCCTCAGCCTCCCAAGTGCTGGGATTACATGCATGTGTCACCATGCCCAGAAAGCAGTATCTTGGGACAATTGAGGGGAAAGAGGTAAACTTTTCTCAGATGTTGCTGATTATCATACCTTTGTCCTTTCCTCTATGTAATATTCTTAGATTGTTGTTAGACCCCTATTGCTGAAGCACCCTACCTAATCCACCCATTTCCATGGTCAGTGAAGTAAAGTCTGAAGATAATAAAGAAAAACTTCAAAAGAAACAAGTGTAATAAGCTCTTTTTCTAGCAATATCTGAATCACCATTTTCCTCATAAAAAGATTATAATTTTATATCATAACATAATGACATACAAATGTAGAATAACCCAGCAGTTACATTAATTTCCTTGTAGTAGCCTGTCGTCAATCATAAAAACAGATTCGCGAGCAGCGCATTGCCAAAAGAGTCTCTGTCTCCAGAATATTGGTGGTGAGCAGGGTAGGAGGCAAAGATCACACACCCATCCACTTGAGCAAAGGAGATACAGACGATTCACTTCTGAATTACAGTCCACAAGGACTTGAAACTTGGTTGTTGGAAAGCCATTGCACTGCTGATACAAATGTGCAATGCTGCACTGTAGGAGGTTAGCTGACAACCCCCAACAAACTACGTTATTATGATGAAGCTGAATTAACAGCATTTTATAATCAAAAGCAAGAATAGCAGCATTTGAAAGCCAAAATGACCTCAGTACAACACATAACCTAATAACTAAGCGCCCTTCCCACAGATCACTGAAGTCCAACGAGGAGAGCTTGTGCTGCCGGGCAAGGAGGCAGCCGGCAAGGACTGCGGCGCATTCTCAGCAAGGTACTTTGATTACACAATCCAAATTTCGGCACTTCGAAAACACACACTGAATAGGCTTCAAAGCTGTGCAAGGGAATTGAAAGGACCTATGGTTTTGGGTCTGTTCTTTGCCCATCTCTACCCAGGGAGCTCTGGCCTACATTTTGATTATTCTTCTAAATAAGAAATGTCTAACTCAAGACATTTCCTTAGGGACAGGGGAAGTTTCTTCACCTTATAACCCGTATCGACTATCAGCAAGTCTTTTGGTTTATACAAACTGGAAAGAACACGAGGCTTAAAAAAACAAAACAAAACAAAACAAGAATACGATGACAACAACAAACCCGGACCAAGCGAGTCCTGCTAAGGCTGCCCAAAGCGGCTGGCCCACCGTGTGCTTCCTCCCCCTCTCTGGGGTTTCCAGAGGTGCAGGCAGCCCAGAGGGACCTCCCGGAGCTGCAGGTGGTGTCGCGGTGGCTCTGCTCTGCGGGCTCACTGTGCCTCTGCCAGCTGCTACGGTTCCGGTATCCCAGAGGTCCACGTGGCCCCTGGGGGCATGCCATGAAAAGAGCCCGTGGATTCCTAGCCTCTTCCTCTCTATCATTTCCCAGCCCCTACCACAGGCGAGCGGTTTTGCTCCGTCACGCATTTCACCTTGATGCGCTGCCTCAGGTCCAAGGCAGGAAGTTCAACTGCCACAGACTAAGGCCTCTAGAACTGAGCCAAACAACCCTTTTCTCTTTGTCGCTGAACATCTCAGGTGTTGGCAGTAGTGCAGAAAGCTGTCTATCATACCGACTGAAGTAGACAGAGCATCTGCAGCCATGATAATGGGGCATATTTGAATCTTCTCTTTGAATCTTTTGGCTGAGCTGATACAAAATAGATGCCTAGTAAACACAGAATAAACTAATTCTGGCCTGCGCTCACCTCACCATCACCATCTGCACAGACTTCCATGTATCGCCTCCTGCTCTCTTCCCCTATGCTTTCCCTGCGCTTAGGAACCTGTAACACTGTCTTTCTCTACCCCAGTGTTTCCAAATTTCTATACCTCTGAAACCCCCTTCACAGAAACACAGTTTTATGAAAGCCCTTAGGGATTTATTACATCATGCCATTATTGTTGCATGGTATGATAAGGAGAAATGTTTTAGAGTAGAAATGTTAAGAGTAGAAACATCTTATTTAACACAGAGCATAAGTGAAAAGATGATTTAAAATTTACTTTGAAAGTAATTTCCCTATCTAATAAATTGTGCCACTACTTCATTTACATAAATTAAACTCTTAATGTATTAATTATGCAAGAAAAGGCACAATTGACCAATAACACAAATATGTTTTAGCATGAAAATATATTCTAAAATGTAGATTTGAAATTAAATCCATATTATAGAATCAAAACAAAAGTAGCTTTATAATATTTTTTGGAATTTTTGGTTTTTGAATGTATAATTCAACTGGTACTCTTTGTTTTTAAATGATGGAAAACAGTCTAAGATTTCAGGCTTCTATTTTTCAAGCACTTCTCTGAAGGTAACTAATAACCTTAATTCCTCAAAATTAAAATGTTAAGTTACATAAAAATCAACACTATAAATCCTATTTTTAACATCAGCTTTTGAAGAATAAAATTTCCATTAGAAAAACAGAATGTGAGGATTTGGTAAAGATCATTCTGAGGCTAGTTTAGAGAACAATGATCAAGTTTAAACTCATTACTAGTTTGTTACATTTTGCGCAGAAGCTTCACATTGTTAGACAATGGTTTTATGTATATAATTTAAACAATGCATTACTATATAAAAGGAAAAGAATGATACAATGCATTATTATACAAAAGGAAAATTACTATGCAGAATTGTGAGGCAATGGTTTTATGTATATGATTTAAACAATGCATTACTATGTGACAGAACACCCAGGATTGCAGGGAGTTGGTGCATAGTACAGGATCAGATGAGAGAATGCTAGTGTTCAAAGGAGGGTCACTTACTCAGGGTCTTGTTCACCCTGTAGATGCCGAGGGGCTCTCACATAGTTATACTTTCTGGGCGGAAATATGTGAATCAATACTTATTTTAAAGTAGAAGTAGAAAAAAACAGCTGTGCTATTTTTAACATGAATTCCCTAGACTGCTTATGTGGACACCAGAGATTCCAAACTACCAGCTGAAAAACTTAATTTTCTTGACCTTTACAATTTTAATGATCTTTTCAAACTATCTACTCTAACATAAAACAAAAAAATTCCCCAATAAGACATGCTTTTTCCAACACATGTGCCCGCCACTAGTCCCTCTGCTTTCTGTTTTCCCTTATCAGCCAAACCCCACGAAAAAGTGATTTTAACTTGCTACTTCAGATTTTCAACTCACACTCACTTTTCAATCCGCTCTAATCTGGTGTCTGCACCCATTTTTCAACTAAAGTTGCTTTTGTTAATGTACCCAGTGATGTGCCTGTCATCAAGTCCAACAGATACTTTTCAGCTTTGTTTAACTGCTCAGAAGCATCTGGCTGATCACGTCCTTCCCAAGGCAGTTCCATCCTTTGGTTTATCTGATAACAGGGTCTTTTGGTGTCTACTTATTTCTCAGGTTGCTTTTTTTCCAACCTCTTCCCCCAGCTTTACCTTTAAAAGTGTTGATGTTCCTTAGGATCAGTAAGTCGTCTTATTCTGTCTCTTTCTTGGAACCTCATTTACTTCCAAGGTTTCAAATATCCTCCCCAACCCAAAGAGATTTCTGCTTCCAGCCCAAACCTATCTCCTGAATTCAGCCCCTTATGTCCACCTGCTTAGTCAATGGTATCCACTTGGACAGTGCATTTGAATGTTAAATTCAACATGACCAAAGTGTAACACTTGGTCTCATCCTATCCCAGGTGATCTTAGCCACAAACCTGCTTCTTTGGAATGTCTTCTGGTTCTCAATACCTCTCTCACTGCTAGGCACTCACGGCTCACGTCAGAAACGTGCTGCCATCCTTGACATGTGCTACACAACACCAACAGTCAATCGATTAAGTCCTGTTGATGCTACCTCCTACATAATTTGCCAATCAGTTTGCTTCTTTATACCATTATTATCACTCCAGCCCAACCATCACCACCACCAAATTGGTCTTTTGTAAACACTGTGGTCCTGCTCCTATCCATTATCAACTCTGGGCTATTTCTGAAATTCAAATCTGATTACATCATTCTCCTCTGTTTTTAAAAAATATTTTTATTTCTTAACATTCGTAACAGGATAAATTAAAGATCTGTAATAAATGCCTGTAGGTCTGGCCTTTGCCCCCCTCTCTTCCTCACGTGCCTCTCTTTCCCTTATTCTTTATGTTAAACACACTGTTCCTTCCCTTCCTCAAAACTACTCTGCTTTCCTACTTCAGAACCTTCAGTTTTAAGGTTTTCCTTTCTCTGCTAGAGGAGCTGGCAGACTTTTCTAGGACCAAGACACATAGTAAACACATTAGGCTTGGCAGAGCAAGAGGCTACAGCCACTAACTCATGTACTCAACCCTGACACACTGGCATAAAAGCAGCCACGAATGAGAACGTCTATGTCCCTGGGCCATAAAAGGGCTGAGGGCTGGGGCACAGTTTGTCAATTCCTGCTCTAGAAGGCTAATAATCCCTACTCTATCACATACAGACTTAAATGTTATTTTCTCCCTGAAACTTTCTCTAATCAGGATGAGTCCCCTTATTTAAATGTGCTTGTACCACAAAGTATATTTATTTTTTATAGAACTGGTCATAACTGTAATTAGACACTGATGAAATTCTTTCATCAATATCCATCTTCTCTATAAAGATGTAAGCTCCACCAGAGTGGGAACCATAGCTACTTTGCTATTTTATTTCCACCATGTAGTAGAGAACCCAACACACAGTAAATATTTGTTGAATCAATAAATATTTGTTGAAGGAATGAAACATTAATTTGCACTTTGACCTTCGGTTAAGTTTATCTTTCTAAGCCTTAGTTCTTCATTTGGAAATGGACATGATGTTGTAATAACAGTTACTTTCCAGAGTTGACTCAAGGTACATAATGCAGGTGTGCTTTTTGCCAACTCTAATGCAATATACCAACATGAATAGGAATAGAAGCCAGGCACGGTGGCACGCGCCTGTACTCCTAGTGCTCAGGGAGTCTGAGACAGGAGCGTAGCAAGTTTAAGTCCTGGATGGGCAACTTGGAATGACCCTGTCTCAAGATAAAAAATTTAAAAAGGACTGGGGATGTAGCTCAGTGGAAGAGTGCCCCAGGTTTGCGCCCAACTATGGGGGTGGAAAATGCTTTGGTGGTATAGTATAGGAGCAAACTAGGTCCTTGGGCCAAATCTTCTTCTCTCTTGTTTTGTTGGCTGTCTAGCTAAGAATAGTCTTTCTTTTTTAAAGGGGTCCTAAAAAACAAAACAAAACAAAGACAACTAACTATCATAGAGACCACGCCTGGCCAGCAAGCTAAAATATTTACTCTCTGGACCTTTGCAGAAAAAATTTGCCAACCTCTGACCTAGAAATAGTGAGTATTTTAACAAGTTAATGAATGATTATTACTTTGCAAATGTAGTTTTGCTTTAATATTTTAGTAACTGAAAAAAGTACCATTTCCTGTTTTTCATCTATTTGACAGAGAAAGTAATTAAAGTTTTAAAAATACAGCACACTCCAGCCCCTCTCATGCTGTGTTTACTTTGAATTAAAGGAATAAAAGGAGTCTACAAAGATTTTAATTTTCCCTCAGTTACATCAACAGCTGTTTCTGGACACAGGGTGGAGATGGGATGGTGGAAGCCGAGAAAACCATCCCCACTGGAAGGCTGATGTACTCGATTTCTGTGTGGAAGGCCTAGTCTACAGAAACCAATTCGTTGTTGGCCATAGAATACTCAGATTTTGGGAATCCATTAACATCCAGACACTAGAAGTGGCACATTCACAAAAAATAATTAGGAGCTGTGTTCACTTCCCAAAAAAATCCCCCAATACTGTAGAAGAAGAGGAATTTGAAGTCAAAGGATCAAGATTTAAACTTGAATTTTACCACTCATTCCCTCTGTGACTTTGAGCAAACCATTAGTCTCTTTCATTGAGTTTTTTAAATCTAGAAAACAAGTAAATGGTTGCTAAAAGACATTTAGTAGGTGGCTGTTTCTTAGGAGATGACACTGAGCAGGTGCTCTTACTTGATCTTTAGGTTGAAGTGAGCATTATTAACTCTGATATAGGGTGAAGAAACATGCGCAGAGAGGTTGGGTAACACTCAAAGTAACACCACAAGACAGAGGTAAAGGGTTTGGGGTCAAATTTTGACTTCAGCAACCTGTGATGAAATGTTTAATCTCTTTAGGCTCACTATATGTCTTATCTTACAAAAATCACGTAAAACCTAATTCACAGAAAAAACAAATTGAAATTCTTCTAAACTACAACATTACCAACTTGTATCTTAAAAGTAGATGGTTTCCTCCACTGTTCCATATTAAATCTTTCTATGTCTTTGGTAAAAAGAGAATGTGCTTTCTTCTCTGCATATAAGAACAACCTACATTGGGGAAGCACCAATACACAAAAGCATTAGATTTTGAGCATATCCCTCGAGCACCACAGTGATCCTAATTTCTACTTATTCTACAGGAATTCTCCTCTGTGACTCTCCCACATTCAACAGACAATGTATCAGTTGATCAGGAAAGCTTTTTTTACCTCTCCTTCATTGTCTGATGTACTTTCCCGTGCTGGACACACTGTTCCTCCAATTCATTATTTCTCCTCTGTAACTTCTCCAGTTTATGATCTGTATACATTTTTTCTTGACTCAGCAGAGCTATTTCAGATCTAGAGAGGTTAAAACATGGAAATAAGAAATATTGAAAATTCTTAGAACTAAAGAATATTTTTATTGTGTAATGCTGAGAGCATAATAAAATTATTTTATGTAAAAGAAAATTTTCAGAAACCTCAAAGTGCCTAGTAAAGACCCAAGTGTTAGATAAAATAATATACTCCAACAGAAATGCTTTCTCTAAGGAACAATTCAAAAATTATAATGATCAATTATTTTTAAAAAGACCATCACTCATTGAACAAATATTTACTGAGTGCTTACTATAGGCCAGCCACCAAGCTGTTAAAGAAGCAGTCACAGGCCTACTTTCTATAACAGAGTTTCTTTTAGTTAACATAGCCAATTTAATGGCATATGGTTGAATATCAAATAGTTCTGTGATGGTTGATTTTATGTGTCAACTTGGCTGGGTCACAGTGCCCAGATATTTAGCCAAACATTATTCTGGATGTTTCTTTGAAGGTGTTTTGTGGATGGGATTAATATTGAAATCAGTGGATTCTGAGTAAAGCAGATTATACTCCATAATGTGGGTAGGCCTCCTTCAATCAGTTGAAGGCCTTAATAGAACTAAGGCTGACCTCCCCTGAGCAAGAAGGGTTCTTGCCAGCAGACTGCCTTTAGACTTGAACCACAACTCCTCCAGGGCTCTTTAGCCTCACCAAGCTTCCACAACTACAGAAGCCAACTACTTAAAATAAATTTCTTTTCTTTTCTTTTTCATTCTCCTTCTTTCTTTCCTTTCTTTCTTTTTCCTTTCTCCCTCTCTTTCTGGGCCTCTCTCTCCTTTGCTCCCTCCCTCCCTCTCATTATTGAATGATCTGCATCTAGGACAGTCTAGGTCTAAATCAATCAATTGTTCCATAGATACATCACTGTTGTTTCTGCTTCTCTAGAGAACCCTGATTAATACAAGTTCTGAAAGGTCTAATCATGAAAAATAACAGTCTCCTGTTCTGTGACCCTTCAATCAAGCTAAGCAGTGACAAATACTGTCAATTTTTGAAAAGTTATTTCTTCTGATATTTACTTCCATATTTCCAGATGTGTTCAGACTACTAACTCCCATTCCATTAATTAAGACATTTCTACTAATTCATTATGGGTAGGTGAAAATTAATTTCTTTTACATGCTTCCTTCCTCTTCTTCCTTCTTCAGCTTTCAGTGTAATTACCAATATTTCAGCTGAGGTTCAATTAATATCAGTATTTACATTATCATGATTACTTAAATATTGGGCCTTGCTATTCTAGTAGTGTATTTGTACTGCGTACATTCATTTTCTCCAAATTAGTGGTTGGTTGAGTAGCAAGCCATCTTTTCCAACGGGAGACTGCCAAATATTGTCTTTATTCTCAATGTGGCCATTCTGCTTCCCAAGAAGAGGGTCCTTTAGTGTATAACCTGCTCTTGTGTACAACCTAGACTGTTGATGGCCCAGGGGTTGGGTGGAAATGGAGAGTGCGAGTCTCACCTTTCAGAATGCAAACTTTCTCTTAATACCTCTATTCTAACTTCTTTGCCCCTACTGTAACCAGCGCTCTCTCGCTTAACCTCTTCAGAGAGGAAGGCTCTAGTCTTCTGTGTGGAGGAGGAACAGTCATCTGGCTGCAAAGGCTGGAAATGGAATCTGCAATTTTGGTTTTGGCCCTATGTTCTACCTCTGTCTTCCAAGTATTTCTGGGACTGGAAGCGGATCAGTTTGTTTTGCATATATGAATCCCCTGTGTAGACACTTGAGATTCACTTTTCTCTACTCTGCTGTGTCAGGTACCATTCCCCCAATCTTTTCTGTCTTCACTCATATTTTATTTGGGATTATAGATACCTTCTCTGATGATGGCTGATGTTCCTTGGGATATACACTAAATTTTCAGGGTCAAGAATGACAGCCCCAGGTCTCAAAATTGGAAGAACAGAGATGTCTATCCAAGAAAAAGTGTATCCTTGTCCTTTAATAAAATTAAGCTCTAGATTGTTGCTCACTGCCACCATCTCCTCATGCCTGATTAACTCAACAATTAGAAGAGGTTTAAAATTCCTCTACATTATCAATAGTTTCCAGGCTAATGATTAGTTTATTTCCTAAAGTTTACAGACTCTTGATGTAAAACTGATTCACTCCAAAGGAAGGATTTCTCCATTAAATAATATCCTTTTCTTTTGTCAATAAAGGATTTGGGTTTGCCAAGGGTAATCTTACCCAAAGACCAAACTACTCACATGAATGGAACATGCTCTCACTTTTAATTCACTTCATTCCTCACTTTGTTTTCATCTTGTTTCAAGGGTCATCCCAAAGGAAGTTTGTATAGATTACTATATTGCAGTTCTCAATATGTCAGCACAGTTTTTGAAACTACCTCTAGACTTTATGCATACATTAGCTTCTAATTTATTCTTTTGAGTTGCACTCTAAGTCTCATCATTCTTACTAGATTCTAAGTGAGATCATGGCTTAGCTCATTTTCAAGCTCAGATCAAGTATTCAACCCACATTCGCTTCTCTTAATAAGAATTTACTCATATTTGAAACATTCTCAGTGAATTAATACTTTGTTTCTCCTTCCAAAATCGCATAGAATGTAAAAGAATTTAGTAGTTATAATAAAATTTTAGGTTAGTATTCTTTCCAAATTAGTATTAAAATAAATTCCAAAAGAAGAAAAAATATCCTTAAGCTTGATAAGGAAAAAACAGAGAACATTTATTTGTTGTCGGGAACTTCCCAAGCAAAAATGTGTTTTATAAAGAAAAAAAAAAGTCACAAGAGAAAAGAAAACTTTACAACATGAAAATGTAAAATTTTACACATAAAAATCTTTTATTTGAAAAAACTTGGATTTGTGAGAGGATATTTATTATAGCTTTGTACTGGAAAAAAAATCTTGCTTTGCAATCCAATATCTGAAAAGTTAACCCAGAAATCTATCAATCTATAGGAAACTGATTATACTGCTTCTATAATGGGAGAGTAAGATACTGTTATGATTATGAGACTATTAGCATACCTTATTGTCCTAAAATATGACATTGGTGAAAAAATAAAAAAATAAAAAATTAGCATGTATAACATGATTCCATTTTATAATTTAAACCTTTTTAACATGTATACTAAATATTAACATTGATTATTTCTGGGTGGCAGGATTAGGAATATTTGCCACTTTCTTCATTCATTCTTTTTTCATATTTTAGGAATTTTTACATTGGACATATATTTTTAAAAGTTATTAAAAAAATTTTAATAAAACAAAAAATGTGAATATTGATAGTGGAGGAAGTTGGTAAGGATGGGATATATAAGAATTCTCTGTACATTTTGCTTAACTTTGCTGTGAACATAAAACTGTTCTAAAATTAAAGATATTAATATAAGAATATAAAGAAATAGGAAAACATGTACAAAAAATAAGACAGACAAAAATGGCAAGCATCATTAAACTGCTAATACCACTTCAACAAAATTACAATTCAGATAAGTACAGAGGACATGAAAAATACGAGATATGAAAAATATCTGCAGAAGAAGAAACAGAAGGAGTCAACAAATATTTGTAAAAATTCAGTTTGAATATCATTCAAAGAAATGTATACTAAAACCAGATAATACTGTCAGATATTTTTCGCATGTTGACTATATACCAAATAGTGGAATCCATCCTTTACTTTAATGAGCTTAATTAACTGAGAAGATAATTGTTCATTTCCTTTTCTCTGTGAGGTAAATATGAAGTTTAATGATTTGCCTAAGGTTACCCAAATGGTGATTAGCTAGTCTTTCCAACTCTAAAGGTGTAGGTTCACCCACTGTGCAATATTGCCTCTCACTTTTTTTAATCTCTCACTTTTTAATGTCACATACTGATTACGGGTAGAGATATAGTGAATGGAACTTAGTACGATATTTAAATAGCACACAGTAATAGCCTTGAAAGGATTTATAATCTTTGGGCCAGCAATCCTCTTTAGACTTCTCTACTAAGGGGAATTAGATTTCTGTACAGTGATTGTCATACTGGTCATAAAAGTTAAAAATTGGGAATGTCTTAAATGTCTAATGAATTATTATGCATACAAATGATTAAATTAAATTTTGTTTCCAGAGTGTTTAGTAATGTAGAAAAATGGTCATTAATGAGATAATAAATAAAAAGCAGATGCAAAACTGTGTATATAGTATAATCTAAATCATAATATGAATAATATACACACAAAACATTTACATACACATGGAAAATGACTCCAAGGAAATAATCAAAAGGTAACAACAGTTATCGCTGGATAGTAACGTCACAGGAATTTTTTTCCTTTATTCTTTGTATTTTCCAAGTTCCCACCATTGAAGATATCTTACATAATTAAAAAATTATAAATCCTATTTGTAAACTGCATATTACTATAACATGTGTTATAACAATTTTTTCTTATATATTTTTCTTTATTTATAGTGGTAATTTTCCTATTAACTTCCACTTTGTTCCTTAAAAATCTGCTATATGTGTATGCACATCGTCCTTTATCTATGTAGAGCTCAATACAGTCGCAGAACTACTGGTTTGAGAAGTTCAAAAAATAAACTTACAAGTGTCCGTGTCAGTTTTGAGGTACATCTGTGGCATGATTATCCTAATCTCATATAAAAGGATAATAGACTGTAATCCATTTTCATAGAATATCTAGGTAATTTTTGGTTTTACAAAGCATGGACTGTCCCCTGCATTTTTATATACCAGTTACACTGTATAATTGCATTCTCATGAAATAGAAGATGCTTTCCTACTATAATTCAGATAACAATGATAATTGCTTTTAAAGGGAAAATATGACACCTTAATTTTTAATTCTTTTAGATTTTGGTTTGACTTTTGCTAACAATTAGCAGAAGGCCAATAGAAGCCTCCTCTTACGGAATATAATTTTTGTAGTATCTCAGCCTAACATCATCTAAACATGCAGGGGAAAAAAATATAGTTCAGCCCGGTGTGTGTTCTTTACTTCAATTAAACTCACGCAGTTGGATACCTACTGTTGCCAAAACAGTAATATAATTTATACATTATAGTCCACACAGTAAAACTACACTAAAAGTCATTTAACAATATTTATAACACCATAAAATACAGTGTTAAAATATATGAACTGCAATATGTACCAAAATTATAAAATTTGTTTCTCATCATCAGTGATTAAAACCAGGATCATTGCTCTAGCCTCAATACTCACAACCCTGGTGACAGATTAGAATTCAAATCTTAATGATCAATTTACAATTAACAAGATAGAAGTGAAACAAATTAAACCAACCATTATATATAATGAGACCCCATGGACTCCCATTGTTCCTCTTAATTACAAAACGCAAATCACAAATACACAATGGGCAGTGTTAGACATCAATCCACAAGCCTAGCAACCCAGAAAGTGACAATGACGGAAAAGAAAGAAGAGAAGCAAAACCACATAGACCCAGTTCTGTGCTCTTCCCGTTCTTTCAGTGTGCGAGTGGAGAGAAGCTAAGATCTAGCACATACTTGATCTCCAGCACACAGGGTCTCCACTCCGATGCTGGCAGAGTCACTCCCAGCCAGTGCCCAACCTTCCCAGCTCTTCCCAGGCCGGGTTTTAGATCGCACTGCAAATCGCACTGCTAACATTTTACTGCTGATTCATCTAAGTGCCTGGGGAGAGGGAACACTTCCTTCACTTCGATAAAGAAAAATCACAGTTGTACCAAAGATATTTAAATATCTCCATTTACCTCCCTCAAAAACAACCTCATAACTGCAATAAGCTCTGAGTACTGGGGAGTACAGACGGAAGGGTGAGCTGAAGTTTATTTGTGCTTCAACTAAAATCAGCCAGAATGTCTGCCTGGTGCCAATTAAAAGCAAAATGGAATTAATTCTCTTGCCTGATGGTCAAAAACAAGCTATAAAAATGCACAGAATCGGCATTTCATTTTGAGTTTGAAAATGAGACGTGCCTTCACAAAGCCTGGGGTTGCAGACACCGCTCCACGCAGTGTGGAGTACACGATGCAGCAAGAATGGTGCTAATCGCTGTGGAGGCTTCCAGAGAACAGAAGCAATTCCGACGGTCACAATGCGACTTATGGTCTACTAGGGGAGAAAACACATACAACAGACACACATGCAGAGGTACCACTTTAAAACGTTTTCACAGAGCAGCCTAGCAGGAGGGTGGGCAGAGAGGACGCGTACCCAGGCATGGTGAGCCCAGGCTGTCAGCTTTCCTAGTGATTCTGCATGGACTGTAGTCAAGTGCCTAGATCTGTTTGTAAAAAAGCTGATTTTAAGTAGTAGGAGTCCATTTGCTTATGGGCACACTTTGAATAACATAAAACTCTTAAGGAAATCTTGCTACTAAGGAAAGGCAGGCAAAAAATATCATGATGTGTTTTAAATTATTGATCAATATGCAACAAATACACCTGGTTTCAGGGAAAATTTTACTATGGTACTCTGATGAAAATCTGGACCATGGTTATCATATGGATTAGATAATTATTCTGGAGGCCGAGTTGCCACAGTGACCAAACTAGAACATTTTCCACAGTTCAAAGCAAAAGGGAAATTATGTACCCTAAAAGTTTGGTATAGGGTATGTAGAAGCACACTCCACAGGACTTACTACTTTTACAATTTTTATTTAAAAAGAAACACTCTAAGCCCTTCAAGTTTTATAGGTGGTTTCAAAGCAAATGGTAACATCAAAGTGGAGTGCTAAATTTAGCATGACTGAATTGCTGAAAATGTTATATTAAGAAGCCAGGGAGAAACAAGACTAGATTGACAAGAGATTAAAAGCAAACAAATAACCCTAAAATCATAATTTATCCTACTTGGTCCTCTCTTGTGAGGCACACAAAATGTACCCTTTGTAAATTTTAGGGTCTCTTCAAAGTTTTAAAACTAGCAATTTATCAAGTGTTTACTACTGGCCAGGCCTTAGTTTTGAATCAACATGCAGCTACAATAGATGCCCATTTTAATTCATCGGATTCATCAAACCAAGTGCTGGAACACGACCTGCAACATAACCAGATCCACCTTTTCCTGATGCTGCTTTGCCCTTCAGAAGACCTTCCCTAGAAAAGATAGCAGTCTGGTGAGGTAGTTACCGAGTGATCAGTCAAAACCCTTACAGACCAATGACAAAAGTAGCAGCTAGTATGTATTTCTACAGGTTGAGCGCAGTGCTGGGTGCTTTACACAGTGGACTTCTGTGTTTGTGTATTCTGCATCCATTTTGAATAACAAAGTTCAGCATCTGCAGACTTTGGTATCCATGAGGGTTCTGATACCAATCCCCCACAGACACTGCGGGACACTGGTATATGTAGCCATGCATGTGTGTCTGCTTTTCTACATACATTGGCTCTCATTCCCACTACGATCTTGCAACATGGTTTTAAAAACATTTTTACGCAGAAGCTGAGGTTTGGGAAGATCAAACAATGTACCTCAGTTACACAGTTAAGTGGCAAACCAAGATTCAAACCTACTTCTTTCTGAATTATAAAGTGTTTGCTCCTACACATTGCCTGTCACCATAAGGGACCAGGTGGACAGAAGACAGAAGTCAGTTTGTTTCATTCATTCATTCATTCACTCAATAAATATGTATTGAGTGCCATTTATGTGTCAGATAGCAGGGAACACATTCAATTTATAAAGCAGTGGTCAGGAACTGGAGGAATCAGAAGCATGAAAACCTAGTGAGATGCTGAGGTTCAATTCCACTAGACCTGCACAGAGTAAATTCTAGAGGACGGAGAGGGTCCAGCGGCACATGGCGGGGCTAACCTTGGTTCTCAGGTTAACTATTATATGCCAAACTAGCTCTCTTCATACAGATTTAAAGGTTAATTTTTCCTCCCTAACAGTTCTCATCATTGCTATTGTTGCCTGAATTCTCTATTCTTTCCCTCCCTCTCTCCTTTCTTCCCTCTCTCCATCCTCCTCCCTTCTTTCACCTCCTTCTTCCTCTTTTTCTTCCTTCTCCTTCTCTCTTCTCCTTCTTCTTCTCTTCTCTCCGCCACCTTGTCTCTCTCTTCCTTTCTTTTCTTTTTTTCCGCTTCTTTTCTTTTTAAGAGAAGGGATCTCATTATTTTGCTCAGGCTGGCCTCAAACTCCTGGGCCTAAGTAATCCTCCTGCCTCAGCCTCCTGAGTGGCTGGGACTACAGGTATATGCCACTATGCCTGATTAGCCTGAATTTTCTGTAGTAGTAGATATAAAATACTGTAAGTATTGTAAGAAAGATTGTTGACATTAGAACTAGAAATGCCTAGGTGAGAACCCTAGTTCTCTGACTCATCAGTTATTTAAACCAGTTATCTTGGTTTCCTTATCTATAAAAGAAGATAAAAATTCCTGTCTGGAGCTGTTGTTAGAATTACATAATGCATATCAAGGACCTCTAGCTCTTTAATTTCCCTAATTATTTGGCCTAAAGAACTTCTGTGTGTTCACAAAAGACTGTAATAATGGATAAAAATGTGTTAACTACAACAACAGAAGATTTTAAAACTGATTTACTGTCCTTTGTAAAATAACTGCCACCTTAACCTTTACTTTCTGAAATTTCATAATTTCAAATATAAGCATTAAAACAGTCAATCAAATTTTTGTACAGACAATTAAGAACATATCTATATAGAGAAAATATTTTCTCAGAAAACATATCAACAAGTAATGAATTTTAACATTAGATTATAACACTGGGAATGCTGTATTTAAAGGAAAAATTACAGTACCTGCTTTTTTGAGAGATTTGCTCCAGTTTCTTGACTAATGTACAGCACTCTTCCTTTAACTTTACCAGAAACGTGTTCTGGGAGGTCATCAATGAATACTGTTCATTTTCTAGGAATAACAATAATGCAACAACATTAAATGTTTATTACTGTAGCTCAGCAAACTTCCATGTGTCAGGTAATAAAGTGCTTTAGATCACTACATATTTCTAAGAAGCCACTAGATCACTTTCAGTACCCTAATTTTTTTTTTTAAACCAAGAACATGTATTGGTACATTTTACATACAATGGTCAGTACCCTAATTTAAAGGACCTATTATCTGGTAAGACACAGAATCTTGCGAGACATTTATTTTTATAATAAAATTATACATCAGCAACATTTTTGATCATATTAGCTTGGTGTAATATTTTAATTTAGCATGTTCATAAACTGTCAAATACCTCAAGTGGAGTCATAGATGCTTATATCTTTGCAATATGCAAGATATTATATTTTTATTTTGACAATTTTACTATAAACAGTGTCAAAAAATCTTACAACCAGATAATTCAAAACTAAAATCATCAAGGAATTCTCTTTTACACTGTAATTCATGCTTTATGTTTCAAATTTGAGCAGAGTTTACCAGCACCTCTCCCGCTTGAATCTTGTATTCACTTGTCTAATTATGAAGGTGGAATATATGATTTTCCTTAGAATTTTGAACTTAAGTGTCAATAGATGTACTTCAATGGATCTAGTCAAAGAAACTGAAGATGGTGTGGGGTGTGTGTGTGTGTGTGTGTGTGTGTGTGTAAAATAAAACAAAGTGTTGGTAGGTGGATTTAACAGTTAAAGCTCTTATGTAATGCTCAGATTCTTCCCAAGATTTTTGATCAATGGGCTCTTGCTAGCATAGGGGCAAATGATAATTTATCTTGTAATTTCCTCTTTGTGTTTTCACAAAGTAAAAATATCTACTGAATCTGGTGAATTTTCATTTCTTCTGGCCAAATGCTGTGAGAAGAAAATCTCTACTGAAAGTGTTGGAGGGAATTGTGAGTCATTATGACATTTACTTCTTTATAAGTAAATAGATTATTTAATATATTTCATGTTAGTGATTTCTCACCTATGGAACAGGAGATAATTTTTTACTGTGTTGTCAAATATAATGTACAATTAACACTGGACTATTACCTAACTAAGTATAAGGTTTAATAGGCCTGTTATTCCTTTTCAATTTTAGCTAATGATTGGCAAAAAACATATAGCATACAAGGCAAAATAAATCAAAGCACTAAAATTAAGCAACATTTTTCTGGAAGAGATAGGATCAATTAAACTTTTATTTTAATAGTACAATCAGTGTGAAGTATGTGGTGTGGAATTATAATGACTGACACTGTCTTGTTTTGACTAACACTGTCTGTGAACACACAACTCAAAAGTGAAAGGAACTACATAATGCTCTCAAACTGCCTATTTTCAAAGTGCATTTTACTTTCAAATTAAAGGTAAAGAGTTACTGGCCAACTCTGTCTGCAGAATAGTGCCAATGTGATGAAAGATGGCAATTTTTAGCCAAGCTGCCAGCTGTGGTCAATGCCTTGTATTAGTGAATTTTAACAGCAGTTGTGAGAACTTGAAGAATGCAAAGGATTAAACATCACTCTAGATTGGATTGGGGGAGGTGGGGAAATCATACAAATGCTAAAAATGTTCGAAGCTGCAAAGATTAAATAAAGGAACATATCAATTTGGAGCCACTGAATTACATCCAGCTGCGACAGTGAATTAAGAACCGATTAATGGCTAAAGCTTTTCTCCAGTTTGGATGCCGAAGCAAACTCATTAGGCTTTTAGAGTAGCTATAATGTGTGTACTGTGGGAACTGTTCAATGCTATTCAGGAGACTCTAACTGTAAGCTCAGAGCATTTCCCGCAGAGCTTCTGATGCTATTTTCTTTATATAACATGTGTGCCTGAAAACCCAGCCAAAAACAAGCCCTTTGTTTTTCTACTTTGTTGTGGTCTCTCTCAGCTTTACGTTTCTTGAACACAGGTAAATAAACTCATAATCCAGATGGTGCAACAGATGTGAGAGCAGCACTCTGAAATCAACAGACAGTGGGCAATACTTTCCATTTTCTCTTTTAAACGCTAACTAATATGTAATTCGGAATCTCCGGTGTAGTTAGCATCTGCTCCCTTCGGCCAGCCAAAGGTTACAGGTGTTCCTGATGTCATTTCACAGTAAGGCGTGGGCCCGGCCTGCGAGCGAGTGCCCAGGCTCTAATCTTTCCCTACCACCTACCAGTTTTGTCATGCTGGGCCTCCATTTGCTGTATCTTCTGTGTCAGCTCCTGCTCTCTTTGCTGGGCCTGAAGGGCTCGGGCCTTTGCTTCGTTGCTGAAGCTCTGCTGAATGCTATCTTTTTCCAGTCTGCGAAACAGAGAGGAGACATACAGAAATGTAATCTGCAGACGCACAGACCTCCATCCTTTCCCCTGCGGATCACAGGGAGTTGATGGGTAGTAAATTGTCAGGCATAAGAAAAGAACAATCTTTGCACAGATCCCACCTCCAACCCCAGGAGGGGAAAAATCCCCTTTTCATACACTGTTAAGTACACGCCACAAGTCTAAATGAACTAAAGTATGCAGTTCTAAAATTTAAAAATCAGGACAACAGGGATATTTTGTAACTTTAAAGTACACGTATCCTTTTTTCTGTAACAGTCTTGCTGTTTTGCACTACCAATTAATCTTTCCTCCTCTAAATAATCAATATCTCCTAAAGATCTTGGAATTCTACGAAAAGCATGACTTAATTCCTAGTTTAAGTAGAACTTACATTCTTAAAATTTAGGCTTCGTAGACCACTTATGGTTTTCCTCTGAAATTTAAAATTGAATCTCAGATACAGTGCTGGAGACTATCTAGAGCCCAGTAAATTCTTCAGTGCCACATTCATGTTTTCATTAAAGATTTTCACATACCAGGCCATATAAGGTGAATATAAGCATGAAAATTTAAGTGCTTCCTTTAGCACTTCATAAGGAAATCTCTGTTGGGTCCTATTGAAAGAAACTGCAGGGGTGAAAAGTTTCTATAGTCAAAGATAACAACCCTTTCTAGTGTGATAGGATGTTGACCTATCCATTAGGCCATTATCGAATCCCAGTGACTCCTAAAGAGAGAATTTCCTGAACAATTAGAACCTGAGCTGTGTAAAGAAACTCCTTGCTGGCAGCACCATGGATACTGACACTGCATCTATGCCACACGTGCATACACATGCGACCCCCCCAACATACACACACACACACACACACACACACACGCACACACACACACATACACAGTTGCTTCTCAAGTAAGTGATATAAGTTTCCTTCAATTAAATGACTTAGTTTTTCCCAACTCCTGATCTCCTTGTGGGCATTTCTCATCCATGCTGCTTTAGTTTACTAATTGAGATATTTACTGCCTAGCCTTTGCCAAACTAAAAATAAACAATTCCATAAAGCTATCACTACTAGTCTATGTACCGCTGTGGAACTTCAATTCACTGGTTTCTAATTATACAGCAACATAAGGAAAGCCTGTATTGAAATTGGTCAATGCATGTGGTAATGTTGTAGTGTAAAATTCTAGAATGAAAATACACCCACACCTCACTCAAATGGAATCATCGGGGGTCCACACTAAATGTGAAATAAGGTCCCTTCTGGTCGTTCTAACAACAACACCCCCTGGATGTGGTCCAAGGTCTCGTCTCACACTTAGTTCCAAACTAGTATATTGCAACAAATGGATAGTCAGACGAGGCTACTTTTTACCTCCCCCATCACACCACGCATTTTCTGGCTATAGATCATTGCACATGTTTCCTCCTCTCCTGGAATGCCCCCTGCCCATCATCCAATACCCTGCCTGATGGAAACTATTTCTTTAGGGACTAGCTCCCCAGTCTTCCCTGCACTGGCTTCCATCTCCTAAGTTAACTATTCTTCCCTCCACGACCTCAATATATGTTGTATACATCCTACAACGATAGCATTGACCCTGTTTAGTTGCTGGTTCACATGCTTGTTTCCTTTGGTCATCTTTGTCTCTTTCTACCCTGAGTCCAGATCAGCACTTAGCACACAGAAAGTAGCCACTGAATACTGAATGGTTCAAAGTTCTTTCACCATTGCCATAGGAGGAGGAGGAAAGGGCAGCCTTCAAGTGAAACTAGCGTATTTGACCATCTTATATGAAGGGGCAAATATCCTTCACACGTGTCAGGAAAGAGTGCTTGGACAAGAATGGCTCTTAATGGCTTTGTCAGCTGGAGACTATCCTGCTGAAGGAGATAGCTTACAAAGAGCTCTATGGACTCTCACTCAGTAGCTATGGCCAGGTCAGACGTCGGTAGAGCAGAGGATACAGGTGGGGAGTCCTGGGGCTCTGAGTTCCCTAATAATTGAGTGATGATAAAATGCACTGTTCAAAATCAATATGCATTTCAGAGTGAAAAGGGGGCATTAATAATTACACTAAGAAAACAGTCATAACTGAGACTAACCATTGTACATTAGGACTTTTAGTACCCTGACATAAAGGGGTTGCCAATCTTACCATCAATTTTTAGAATGAGAACCAGCATTCTAAATTGAAGTCTGAATTACACAACAATGTATCTTTTTTTTCCTTTTTGTTTGTTTTTTAGCAGTACCAGGGCCTTTGGACTGAGCTTCATTCCTGGCCCTTCCTTATTTTTTTTTTTTAATTTTGAAACAGGATCTCACTAATTCACCAAGTTGTTCAGACCGGGCTTGAACTTTGATCTTCCTGCCTCATCCTCCCAGAGTTCTAGGATTACAGGTGTGAGCCACCATTCCCAGCTCAACTTGTGTTTCTTGACTCCTTGCCCAACTTTCACTCTATTTAAGAGACTAGATCATTATTTTTCATCACATAAAAGCATGGCGTATTATTGTTTTCTGTCTTCCTATCCCCTTCTCTTCCCTCTTCTCTTGCTCCATCTCCTTGTAGACTCTTCATGACTTGCTAAGCTTTTGATAAAGCCTTATAATGTTACAGATGAAAGTGATACAGATGAAAGTGAATATCAAATTTGTTTCATCAAATCAAGCTCTCATTGTACAGCTCAAAAACAGCAACAACAGCCCACATTAAAACCCCTGAAGCCCATGAGGCATTTTAAATCCACTCATAGGTTACAGAGTGAGTAATTTAAATGTGAAGATAGAATCAAAGATATTTTTACTCAGGGAAATCTATTTTACAACAATCTAGAGCAAAGGTGGTGAAACTATGGCACGCATGTTACTTGTTTCACTTTTAAGACAAAAGATGTTAACGTACGAGTTGCTTCTTCTAAACTAAAAGCTCAGTATTCGGGTTTAATGGCAGTGTTGGCACTTTGTGACAAATAAGTGGGTTTTAGGTTGCAGCTTGGTACTTGTCTCTAAAAGGTTCACCATCACTGCTGTAGAGGAAAAATTAATAAAAACCACTTAGACATCCAAGAGAAAGGACTGAAAAAGAATTCATATCAATCTGTTAAATATTTATCATAATTCCATTAGGCAAAAGATACTGCCAGGCACTGGGTCAAAAAAATGAGACACAGTCCTTGCTTTTGGAGGGCGTTCAAACTGAGATGGAAAAGGTAGATGTGGTACTTTGTAAGAAAGGTACAGGGGGAAAAACTACCAAAGCATAGAAAAACAATTCTAGCTGAGTGCAAGTACCCTGTAAGGAAAGCTAATCCAGGCTCCTCACCTGGCTTTTCGCTCTCACTCAAAACACTGACGATCTTATTTAACCGAGCTTGTAGTTAGGTTTACTTTGCAAATTAAAATAAAAAGCAATGGTGGTAAAGACTTTTTGGGATAGTTATTAAAATAGGGCTAAAGGATGTATTCACAATGACAAAAACTGGAAAAAAAAAAAAACAACTAAATGTCCATCACCTGCTAAATGGATAAACAGATTGTGGTACAGCCTTACAAAAGAGTGCTATGAATACTAGCAATAAAAAGAACCAGCTGCTGTTACATGCAACACCTAGATGAACCTCAAAAGCAGTCTGCTTAAAGGAGCCAGACACCAAAGACATATTTTATGACTTCATTTGCATAACATTCTAGAAAAGTAAACACGAGTGACAGAAAGATCAGTGCTGCCAGGTCCTGAAAGTAGGGGAGGGGCCTGGGCGTGCTTTTTGCTTGATAGAAATGTTTGTATCATGATTATGATGGTTCCACAACTGTATACACTTGTCAAAATATATGTAACTGCACACTTAAAGTTTGTGATTTTTACCGTATTTAAATTTACCTTCTTAAAACTGACTTTAAAAAGGAGTACATGTCTAGCATAGGAACATTCACCTTTATTCTTCGGGTTACCCACATCACCTGTAATCCATGCACCTACTGGCCATGCTATTGTTTTCCTGACAAAAACTCAGACTTCAAAGAAATGGACATGTGCTGGCTAGATCTGAAGCATATACTAGGTATACAATTACTTAGTCTTTTTTTCTAGTTATAGTTTTAGCTGGCTGTATTTTCTAAACATGGGTGCAATAATATTTACCACTCCACTTTCCATATCATTTTAAATCTTGCCATTTAAAAAATGTCCATGACACAGAGCAAAAATGATTTGTGAAACACATTTTTCAAAGGTGCATATTTAATTTTGTAGTCTGTGGAACTAAGAGTTTCTGATGATCGTCAAGTTCAACAATAAGCATGGGACAGAAGTTGACCAATGCCTCAAAACTGAGAACTGGGACCTGGTAGTGGCAGTAACAGAGGCACCCTACCCATCTGCCATGTCTCTGTCACCTTCTTCCTCATGTTTGAAGTGCTAGTATTAGACATAGAGCCCTTTGGGTTAAAAGGGGTCTCTTTGTGACAGTAGCATATCTATGTGAGAAAACTTGTGAGAAGGGGTGGGGGTGTGGCTCAGTGGTGAATCATTATACTTAGCATATGCAAGGCTTTGGATTCAATGCCCAGCACCGAAAAGAAAAAAACAAACAAAAAGAACTCGTGAGATTAACAACATGCTTACAAGCTGAAACCATCGGTGAAGGCACACAGAGAGATCCAACAGGGAGGAACTTGTGCTGTTGTGATTTCAGACACAAGCTGTCCATGTGTCCCAATACCAGTGATATTAACTTTAATCAGAGGGTCTATATCATCAATGTGATAGAAAAGTATTTCACAACTAGCGTTGGTGGTAAAAAGAGAAATAAGTCATTTGTAGTGTTCAACAATTTTCAGTGTAGATATTTCCACCATAGCCTAGTTTAAACAATACAAAGTGACATCACTGAACGTCAAGTTGGGAAGAAACACATACAATTACTTATGTAAGGTGGTACAAGCCAGTCTCACTGCACCACTGCTTAGGTGAGCTCCCCCAGGAATCTCCTCTATAATTTTTTGGAAGATGCTAAGACTAATATCTTATTCCTCATCAACTGTCACCTATTAGTTTTACATCCAGTGATGATTTTTCTACTCCATCATCCTTTCTCCATTTATATCAGTTAACGTCATCACATAAGGAAGAGTTTCCTTTCTCTTTCAATTATTAATATGCTAAATATCAGCATGGAAGTATGAATTCTTATTTTATTTTATGGGTTTTATTTATGTTTACGTTTCACTCATCCTGGATTTGAGACATGGGGTCCCCTTCAAGCTGGCTCTTGTGTGACATGTCACCATCATTCCTGTGCACTCCATGGCTTTCTACTGCCACAAGATGTTGTTGCAGGCTCATCACATACTGCACCTGAACCAGTGTTGAAATCAGCATTTGTCCAAGGAGCATTTGAGTGGAAATGGTATTTAGAAACCAAGATCTATCACTAGGTGGTGCTCATTGCTACTATAAAGTTGTTGCTTCTAGGTCAGCTTAGTAGATGTCCTAGTCAGGGTACAATGCAAATATAGTATAAAATAGTATATAAACATAAATATGTGTATATGCATATACATTCACACTGATATTTCCAATTGTAATCTCATAACCTAGATAGAACTTATCTTTCCATAATTGTAAATTTTCTTCCCTAGTTGTAAGAAACTTGGCCCCTATTATGTTCAACATATTTTTACTCATTTGTTCACACTTGGACTACATAGAAAATAGTTTCAAAATTGCTAATCTACAGAAGGCAAATCTACTAAAACTAGAATCGAATGTTTGCTTACAGTTTTGTTTTCCTTCATTCTTTTTACAAATGCACAGCTGCCATTTGCAGTTGATCCTTTCTGTGTGCTGGGAGTTACAACAATGGAGAACGGTACAAAGTTTGCAGCGCTACAGGGTCAGAGTATGGCATCAACTTTTCATTACGTATGTGAACCTGGACAAGTAACTTTATCCCTTTATCCTGAGGTTCTTCAAACAAACAAACAAACAAACCTATCTTCTAATGGACAGTGATGTTTAAAATTTCTTCATGTATTTATTGGCCGTTTGTACTTCTTCTGTGAAGTGTCTATTCACCTCACATGCCTTGGCCATTCGTTAGAGAAATGCAAAAAAAAAAAAAAACCAAAACCAAAACAAAACAAAACAAAACACTGAGATTCCATCTTACCCCAGAAAGAATAGCCATCATCAAGAAATCAAATAATAAACAATAAATGCTGGCAAGGCTGTGGGGGGAAGAAGGAACTCTTCTACAATGTTGGTAGGAATGTATGGAGATGCCTCAATAACTGAAACTAGAAATTCTATTTGACTTAGCTATTCCCCTTTTACTTATCTTCCTGAAAGAGTTAAAGGTACTGAAGTACAGTGACACATGCATACCCGTGTTCACAGCAGCACAATTAAGAGCTAAATCTTGAAAGCAGCATAAAAGTCCATCAACAGATGGATGGATTACATACAATGGAGTACTACTCTGCCATAACAAAAGATAAATTTAGTCATTTGTAGGAAAAAGGATGCACCTTGAGACCATAATGCTACATTGTGAAATAAATCAGACACACAAGCTTAAATATTGCATGGTTTCTCTTCTGTGAGCAAATCAAATTACAAATGAAGAACAAAATAAAGATAATAGGAAGTAAGGAGATGTATCTTTCTCAAATGGGAAAGGGACTAAGGGATGGAGGGAGACAGGAGGGAGGGGAAGAACAAGGGATGAAAAAAGGAATGAAAATGTGTTAGGTACATCTTACCAACTGCATACAAGGAATGTAAACATCATGTACTGCAAACACAGACTAATAAAAAACCCTATCCTAAAAGATTGATCATTTTACTAAAACTACTATATACTAATGTTTACCAAAAGCTAAGCTCTTTCCATATGTTCTTTTATTTAATCCTCCTTCCAACCCAATAAGGTAGTTCTCTTATTATTTGCTCTTTACAAATGAGGAAACTAAGGCCTAGAGAGGTTATACAATTTGTCTAAGTTTCCCAGTTATTAAAGGGTGTAGTCAGGAAATGGAGGGCTGTCAGAGTCTAAGGTCCATAGTGAATTACTATGCTTTAATTTCTTACTTATCATAGATGCAGAATAATGAGAGAAGGTGGAAAAGATAATACGAGTCTTATTTCAATCATCCATATGTGTGTGAGTCATTCAATACCCATATTATCCATCTTGACAGCCAAATCCCAGGCTAGTTAGTCCCATATGAGATTGGATCACTTCTTCCTACAATGAACCATTAATTGGTTATATCCTCCTGAAAGAAATAATTGACCTTTGCAAAAACACTTAAAGGTACCACAAACACATCTTCTGTTTCAAAATGGTCACAGGTTCCTAGGAAAGATATGTATGTCTATCTGGAATGTAAATGCATAGAGAATTGAGACCTTTGTTTTGCACATTAATTAATTCCAGCAACCTATAATAGTACCTGTTATATAATTGTGTAGTCAGTAAATATTTGATGAGTGAATAAACAAATGAATAAATGAGTAACTGTTAAGAAGTACGAAACTTCCCCATAGGTGTAAGTACCCTCCTATCTACTGACTAGGGGAAGAGAAAGTCACCAGGAATTTAATTTAGTTTCACTATTATTATTGACAGTCATAACAAAACAAAAACAATCATAGCATTAGTAGACAACATGATGCATTCCATGTTCGAGAAGAACCAAAAATCCTATGTTTGTTTACTGCCAACGGGAACTATATTCTCATATTTGAACAAATGAAGAAACACTGGGAGGGAACAAACATGAAAGGAAACTACAGAAAACTCAAGCCTGTAATCCCTATGCCCCCAAGCCTGCAAAAACTATAATGGCATCATTCATATTTCCTGTTTTCTTCACTGCAAAGTATGTCAGAGCTTTAAGTGCAATGCTGAAATATGAGTTACCAGATCAGAGCATGAGTCATTTCTAGGGAAAAAAGCAGAAACTGAAAGGAGGTCAGCGTCTTTCAAAGGAATATACACAGGGAAAGAAAATATTTAACAAAAACATTCCTAAAAATAATTTTCCCTCCCAAAATGTTTTATGCTACCTCCAAAATAATTTGAAGATTCACCTCCCAGGCAAATGAGGGTACACTTGACTAGATAGTCTCTGCTTCTACATACCTACTCAACTCCCATTTACTTACAACTGTTTTTCTTTTTTTTCTTTTCTTTTTTTTCTTACAGTGTTACAGATTGAACCCAGGGCCACATACAGGCTAGGTGAGCACTTTACCACTGAGCTACATCCCTATTCTTTGGTTAAAATAAAACCAGACTCTTACCATCCCTCACCCTCTGCAAATCTGCACTTTCTGTTTTACAAGGCACATTCAAATGCATTGACCTCTCTTTTATTCCTAACAATTCTGAGAGGGAGGGAGATGGAGCAGCTATCCCTGCTTGACAGAGAAAGCGTCTCCAGCTCAGGGAATGAAGAGATTTGCTCAAAGCCATGTAGTTAGTAAGTAGTGGGGCTGGAACCAGAACCTGTCTTCTCACTCCAAGCCCGGTGTTCTTTCCATTCCATGGCACTGCCTCACAAGGGGCCTATTGAATCCAACAGTGTAATGATCATCTATTCAACAAATACTTACACAACTACTTTGTGCCAACCACAGAAGTATGGGATGTATCAGCATACATGATACAGACTATGCTCCCAAAGGATTTATGGTTTAACACACAATACACAAGTTTGTTTGTTTTGAAGACAATTATGAGAGTATGGTAAATATTAAAATAGAGCTAAATTCCTGCTACCATACAAGTGGATGGGACAGGAATGAGGACTAGCAGAGAACAGTGAGGGGGTGTTCGGTAGGCTTAAAATGTGAGTAGTAATGTGCCACACCAAGAATGAGAACAGAATTGTGACAAGTGAAGTGGACAGCATGTGCAGAGTCCCAGGGAGGAGAGAAAGCCAGGTGCCTTTGGAAAACGGCAACCATTCTGGCACGACTGGAGGCTGGATTGTGTATGTTGTGGGATAGCAGTGAGCAGTTGGTGGAGGGGAGATTATTGAAGAAAGATGAGACTGGAGATGGAGGCAGGAGCCAGAACTTGAAGCTATTTTTAAGGTCCTCATCCTCAGGGAAATAGGGAGCCAATGTAGGGTTTTAAGCAGGGGAGTGTTGTGATCACACTCATGCTTGAGAAAGATCACTGTGGCGGCAGTGTGGGGAACAGATGGGGAAGGGACAACATTAGAAGCAGGGAAAGCACTTATTACTACAGCAATAGTAAGAGCAATTTCTGTAATGGTTTCTTTAGAGATGGTAGATACCATAGGTAGATGCTGAGAGTAAACAGCCTTTAACATTGCATTTTTTCAATAGCACAGAGGTGCCTACGCATTAAGTAATTGAAGGGGACAAAGTTCCTGGGAGCTAGTAAAGCACTCTGTATCCAGTTTTACAGCACCACATGCCAAATTCTCCAGACTAAAGAATAATGACAAACATCCTATTACATGAAACAAATTAGACCATGATTTTGCCATTGCATCTTTTTTTGCATCTTTGTATTTTCATAGTCATATTTCCCATCTCTTGTCTCTCTGTATAAATTTAGTCCATACTTGTGTTCCTTCTCTGAAAAATATCAGTTTATTTACATATTCCTAGTCATCAGTCTTTCTGATGAGTAGCTGAAAATCAGATATCAGTAGGATCAATATACAGTATAATGGCATTTCTATAATCTATCAATGGATATACATCATTGTCAAACTATACAGCTGATTAGATGATTAGAGAATTCCTACTGTTAAAATGTTTTGGAAACTAATTTATATAATCTATCGCTCAGTGGGGAATATGTTGGTTCCTTGGTGGCTATCAAATTTACTGAGAAATGTACTCAATAAATAGTAAGAATTACAATTGTTACATGTATTTTGATATCTTAATTCTCAAGTATGATAGAGTAATTTTGTTTATATTAAAGGTTGGAAATGAGGTGTTTCATATGAGAGAATTTTCCAGGTATTAGAGTCATAGAGTTCTTACCCTTTACAGTTAGAAATACATCTAAAATACATTAACTATGTGTTTGCTTTGTTAAGCAAACTACACCAAATACAACAGATGCTTGTTGATAATTAAAGTTCATAATTTAATTTAAAATAGTCCCTCTTCCTTTTGCTATATTATCTGCTAGCGAGTTCCTAGAAATCAGTGCTCACTGTTTTATCTCTAGGTGTCTAAACAGTGACTGCAAACAGAAAGTACCCAATAACATTTACTGCAAGAAAGGTCACAAAAGCTTTTCTAAAGAACCAAAACCAAAACCAAAACCAAACAGATTACTGATCTACCTTTAATTTTCTATTGGTTGTTTTGCTATGATTTGGGGTTTTTTTTGCTTTGTTTCAAAGTGGTACCTTAGGATAGTTCCATTGATTCAGCGCAGAAAGATGGAAGGGTTTTGTGACACTTATTTGCTTCTGAAAAGGGTTTTTAGCGTTTACATTTCAGCTTACACTGACAAATGATTCACAGGGGGTGGATGATTCACTACATGGTGGATGTGAGTTCAGGCTTTGGAGACACACAGTCCCAGGCTTGACCTCTGACCTCACCGTGTACCAGCCGTGAGCTGTCAGGTGACTGTATCTTGGTTGCAGCCTCAGTTTTTTCATTCATAAAATGATATGATCAGGATTATGTGAAACGCTCCACATAAAGCAACCACCAATGTCCAGGCCAGTTCACCATTTGTAAAGTGTCTAAATTCAATTCACGAACACACATCTAGTTACTTATTGTCAAACTTATTTTCAACAACTCTTAACAAGTCAAAGATGGGGGCTGGGGATTTAGCTCAGTGGTTAAAGTGCTTGCCTTGCAAGCACAACGACCCGAGTTCGATCCCCAGCACCAAAAAAAATAAAAAATAAAAAAAAATTAAAAAAAAGTCAAAGATGGGCCAGTAAGTCATATAATTTCTTAAAATATGATGCCAGTACAGTTAATTGTTCATCTGGTCTTCAAGTAGTGGCTGGTAAGTGGCAGCTTCCTCTATCCGTCTCAAAATGTGGTTTACCAAAAAAAGACATATCAAAGTGAGGGCTGGCTCTGGCTATCAAAATAAATAAACTGTTGACTTTTTTTTTTTTTTTAAATCAAGTGATTCCCACGGTTGCAGAAATAGAATTCAGGTTTTGAGCTCATGACAACCAACTGCATCGACCTTGGGGATTGTAGGAAAGCAGAGTGACAAACATCTACAATCATGATGGCTGGGACAGCAGCCACTGGCTACACTGGCAAGTGAGCACTTGCAACATGGTTAAACTGAATCAAGATGGGTAGTAAGTATGAAATACAGCGCAAAGTGTGAGGACATAGAAAAAAAGAGTCAAGAGTGTCTCTAATAATTGGGCATATTCATCACATATTGAAATAGTATCATATTGTATATATTGGGTTAAATAAATCTTGTTATTAAATTAAATTTCAACTGTTGCCTTTTAATTTTAAAATGTGGCTTTGGAAATTTTAAATTACATATGTGGCTTGCATTTTGTGGCTCTCATTATATTTCTAGTAACACTGTTCTGAGTATAATTCTTTTGTCCACTTCCCTAGAGCAAAGCATTATTTATAATCCTGATGGTCCACAAATAAAAATAATACCTTGCCAAAAACTACTGAATTTAAATGCTGTGTGAAGATGGCAAAACTCGTAACTTTTATAGAAAAATAAAAGGTATATTAAAATGACATTTTTTTTTACTTTGATAAGTTTCATATTTACGTAATCCAGTCATCATTTGAAAGGAGAAACAAAAGAAAAGATTTCTGATAGAACATTGAGAACGACTGAAGGCGAAGTCATTCCCACATTACAGTATGCTAAAGTGAATCACAGAGAGATCTGCAGAAGGCTTGCCTTGGATGTACCAGGGTTAGATCCTTAGCACTGGAATCGATCAATAAATAATACTTTTAATTTTTTCTCTTTCTCTCTAGGAAATCGGATCTGGTTTAAAACAACTCTCAAGACACATACTCATATTTAAAATTAAATTATAAAGTGTATAGCCAAGCTGGGAAGTTACAGAAAAATTTCCAGTTATATACATAGATTGCAGACTTGTAATAAGTAAGCATACATACAGTTGGAAAATCTTTATTATTTGATAATTTTACCAGAATTTTTAAATGGAAAATAATAGATTCTCTGATACATTTTCCCCCAACAGACTTCTTTCCTTGATTTTCGATAATTATCTTCTCATCATTACTTGTTTGTAGCAAGACCCTGACACTTTCAAAGTTCATCAGGAGACCAGGTAGTTATATTAGTTAATCATCTGCCAGCCAGTTTAGTAAACTATCCCACTGCCTGGTGAGTTAATCTGTTGCTTTTCACTTCTTGCAAAACATTACCTGCACCTTGAGTAATACAGATAAACTGGTGAATGGTTTCAAACTTCTATAAAAAGTGCTAGAGTTAATTCGCTGGAAGAAGTATAATTTGAGAACCCAGAAAGAAGGATGGGTAGAAAGGCTAGGAGTACACATAGTAAGTCCTCTTAAGAATCCCAATTCCAGTCATCATTATCATTACATTTACAGAATACCTCACTAGTCAAAGCTGCTTGAAATAATTACAGACACCTCCAGGCATATTTACAGAAAAATTAACACATCATGAGTGCTAAACTTCTGCACTTCAAGAGCTTACTGCCCATGAGTCGTTCCATTTCTTCAGACTATAGGAAGAGTTCACACAGTAGGGAGGAAAACTGGCATGCTGAGGGCAGAAGGAAAATAAAATCTATGCACAGTCTGATTCAGGGGCCCATACTCTAAGTCTGTGTTAATGATTCCTGGCAGGAGATTGTCTCAAAGGGTTTGAATACACAAGTATCCACACGAACATCTTACTCCAAGAAAGCTTATTCAAAGAGCCATACTTTGGAAGGTATCTAAATTCAATTAAAAGACTGACCTCTAATCATTTAAATTTCAAGTTTATTTTCAAGAACTATTAACCCCCCAAAACAGCGTTGTAACAGTACATTTGAAGAGCTTATTGTTACGTGACTCTGGAACAGGGAACAGTTAGCTACTTTTTGGGCAAAGGTCAAAGATACTTCTCCATCTTACAGCCCCATTTTGGAGGTCCCATCTAAATTGAAAGATACCTACTCATCTGCCCTTTTTTTTTCTCTCCAGTATTGGGGACTGAACCCATGGCTTTGCACATTCCAGGCAAGTGCTCTAGCACTGAGCTATATATCCTAGCTCTTTTAAATTTTATTTGGAAACAGAGTCTCACTACATTGCCAAGGTAGGCCTTGAAGTTGTAATCCTTCTGTTTCAGCTTCCCATGTAGCTGGGAGTACAGGTACACACTGCTATGCCTGGCCCTATGGGCTCCTTTTTTTTTTTTTTTTTTAAATAATGAAAGTGAAGTGGGAAGAGGGAAACAGGAAGTATGACGCACTGATGAGATATGAAAACGATTTTCAGTTATCCTCCCACAAATTAATTTACAACATTTGTTCCTAGAGTGTACTAAAAATCTGATTCTGGCTGGGGATTTAGCTCAGTGGTTAGAGTGCTTGTCTCGCAAATGCAAGGCCCTGAGTTCAATCCCCAGCACCAAAAAAAAAAAAAAAAAAAAAAATCTGATTCCTAGGAGATGTGTGGAGATTTAATGGAAAAGTTTCCATCAGCAATGTAAATTTAGAGAACACTGTGAACTAAATTCTTTTCTGAGAGATTCACAATGTGCACTAACATGTCAAAGGCTCTGAGAAGCACTGTGGCGAAGAACCTATATAATGCAACTTAGCGAAAGGAATTGGCCACAGAACCTGTTTATTACGACATCTACTATCAGAGGCAATAGAGTACAGTGAATAAAACTGGAGCCTGCGGCCTGACAGCCCAGGCTTGAATCTCAACTCCACCACTGAGCAGCATTGTGATGGTGGTCAAGTTATTAACCTCTGTAAACCTTAGTTTCCTTATCTGTAAAATGGGTCTATGGCAGAATCTACCTGTAGGGTTGCTCAGGGTTAAGTGAGTTAATGTGTGCAACGTGTCTGCCACTGAGTAAACAGTGACATGGAGGAGCCATCTTTACAACCACTTCCAGAAGGAGTGTTCTGAGGAGCACATTCAGTAATTGCTGTTTGTAAGCTAAAGCTCTCGTTTTTTTTCTTCTTCTTCTTCTTTTTTTTTTTGTCTCAAGAACTAATAACTATGTGCCAAAATCCAAAAAGAAAATATTTATTTGCCTTTGCTAAAACGGGTTGTAAAGATTTTGAATGGAAGATTTCAGTGGGTTTATTTGGCTAAGTCTTATTATCAATGAGTCCAAAGAAGTATTATGTAGAAAATGGAAAGAACGCTGAACACAGAGCAGCGAGAAGTAGATTGTGCTTCTTGCTGTCACTTAGTGACGGGTGGCCTTGGGCAAGTCACTCAGTTTTTCTGCATCTCGGTTCTCACATATTACAATGGGAGCTGGACTAGATGAACACTTTCATCAACTCATTTATTTAATCTTGAGTTAGGGTAAGTTTAAAAATCTATGCACTGACTTCTAGGTTTTATACACACATAAACATATATGCATGTACCTATATACACTTTATTTGTTGGACTGTAAGGAACTTATAAAGAAGAATCATGGCTTCTTTATTTTAAAAATTTAAACAGTGATTGCCAAATGCAGCTGGGCGAGAATGTGTGCTCAATAAATATTGAATGCATATTTGTTCACAAGGAATCAATGTGTTATTCCTTCATTCAAAAAACCTCAAGACCCGGGTAAAACATTACGCCGAGTACAAGTAAGTTTATGCATTTCTGGGAAGATACTAGCACAGTACTACCTATTGAAAGTTTGCAATTTAATTTGTGGTGTGAGTGTCAAATGATGATAGAATTGCTGTGAGGGGGGTGGCTTGTTTTGGGGGATTTTTTTCTCACGATCTTTCAATTTGAATCCCATAGTTCAAGTTAGTCTTATGTTATTATTTTATACAATAGCATCATGTTAGTGGCATTACTGTACTACATAAAGGTATTCAATAACTATCATAGAAGAGATGGTAAAATCAGTTCACTTCAGTTGAAGCAAGTATACTCCAATCAGTTTTAAGTAAATTTTCAGATTAATAAGAATAGTTACTAGAAAAAAAAGCAAGTGGGACGTTTTAGACATATTTAGAAATACAGATAATTCATTTCTTTTTATTAGGAAAAAATCACTTTTTTTCCTCCAATATATTGTTATACTTAACCTTGCCTAAACTTAAAAAAAATCAAAAGTGCTCACCTCCACATGTAAATGAATAGGAGTAACTAAACATCTTCTGTAACTGCTGATCAAATTTCAATTCATAATATTTGCTGACAAAAGCATGCCAGAGGGCCTAGATATTATCTCTAAATTCAAAATGTTCCAAGTCATGCAGTTTTAATCAAAGGCAGGCTACTCAATCGAGGCTGCTCAGACACAAGGAATGTGAGTACAGTACTCATTTAATTTACTCTGTGTGTTTAATATTTATGAAAGTATGTGGAAACTTCTGTGGATAAATTACTAGATTTTCAAAAACTCAAAATAATTTTCTATTTTCATTTTTTCTTGGAGATTGCTTCTTAATAGCTCCTCTTCCATTGGCATCTCCTTGTTGGTAATGTAAGGCAGGAAACTTTTTGAGGATAATATGAGTAGACAAGGGCTCATGTAAGTGGCATACATGATGGGATCAGACAGAATATTAGCAAGGATGTCTAGTTTGCAGAGGAGACAGTGTAATTTTAATAGGTCTGATAAAATGAGAAAGTCTTCTTTTCTTGCCCCACTATATTCTGTTCCTATTGCAAACTACTTGAGCTTGCAGGTGTCTGCCTGGAGGCAGGTCACTAAAAGTCAGTGAAAATCAGGGCAACCTCAGCAGCAGAAATAAACCTGCGGATCACAGGAGGCAAATGTATATTTTCAAGAGCATTCTTCTTACTGAAACTGTCACACCGGACTTCACCAAATGAACAGAGACACAAAACAACAAAAGCAACCAACAGCATCTATTGTAACACTGCAAATTTCTTAGATATTACAGATGTCACCCAACAGTGCATGCATTTGCTTCCCATATGTGAACAAAACTGAGGCATCACAAGATAAATTTGAATGGAATGTTAACCTTCACTTTAAATTTTTTTCTTTTCCTAGCTGACAACACAATTTTAGTATTATCACAACAGAGCTTCTGGCTGGAAAAAATTAAATTAATTGATGGATAAAACAAGCTTAGAAACTTAAAAAAATAAACAACTTTCAAATATCTATACTTGATGGTGTCAAGAGCCAAAATGAATGTATTTCAATTGCAACTTCCAAACTAAACTCACAAATTACTACCATTATGCTAAGTGTTAGCTACCCCACTGTGCAGTTTTGCTTTGTGAATTTTTACCTTCCTCTATGAACACTTTTAGCCACTGATCGCACAGCCTTTCAATGTTTTCTGCCTTTTCCTTTAAATAAACTGGCTCTGGCTCCTTCCATCTGGTTCCCCTTCCGTCAGCAACCCTGCACCTGTTCACACCTCCTCTCCTGTTGGATTCCACTGAACATTTCCTCCTCTGCCAGGGCTATTCTGGCACTCGCAACCTTTCTGTCATTCAATCCATCTGTCAGAAGTGAACTTTGTTTACCGCAAGCTTCTGCTTTCTTCTTCAAGAAGCAAAGCCCCTCAAGGTCATTGTCAAATGAACTGTCGGCATGGATTTAAATCCTCTACTGCTAACCAGCAGAAGATGAAGTTCTGTTGTGTAATGTACTTGTGAAAATTACTTTCGGGTTTGAGAAGACAATAATTTGGAGTCAAAGTAGTAAGACATGGTGTTTTAATGATCATTTGTAAAGCCAGACAGCTGATATGTATTTTCTTCATGTGTGTCTGCACTTTTTATTATATTGAGTATGAACTATATGTATAAGAAGCAAAATAAAAGTTTTAAAGCGAAATCAAAATATCACAAACAAGTTTACGCTATGTAAAAATTGCTTCGTACTATATAGCATTAACTTGAGGAATAAATATTTTCACTAATGAATTAGCCAAGGGAGAGAGTATTCCAATTAAGAAATTTTACACTCTAAGGCTTAAAATGTACAAATATGTACCATTTCAATTATAAACTATAGACTAACACACAGCTCCATTACTGCTTTGAAAAACTTAACCCATAACACACAAATCAATTTATGTATACTTTAAATCCCAGCATTTAAAAAATATAGTTCTGCTTAAATAATACATGCTACCAAACAAACTCAAAATCTATTTAAAGAAATATAAGTTGTATCAATAGACCAGTTCTCTGAAAAAAAAAATAAACTCATAGAAATTGGGTAAAAACAAAACTCAGTTGAATTTATCCTGTTATATACAATTATCGAGTACTCATTCTCCTCTCATAAATGAGACTTGAAATCACTTTTTGTTGAATTATTTGCCAATATTGTTAGATAATGATATTCTTTAGGAAAAGGAAAAACCAACACCTCGATTCAAATTTCTTATAAGACAAGGGAAGTTTGTTTTTTTCTTTTTAGGAGAAAATTATGGAAAAATAATTTAACCAAAGCACAGTTCGAATTGTGAATAGAAATGTGAACATAAATGGTGCTCCAACCACAAGGCTGCTTTTATGTTTTATAGGCTTTTCCTAGAATTTAACCTCATTATATATGCTCATATTAAATAAAACCAATAAACTCTATAAAATTTTCTAAGTTATTTTTAGAGAAAAATTAAAGTATTTTTGTTGACACAGAATTGAAAGCAGGTTTTATTAATAAGAGCAGTCTAGAAAACAGAATTTAAAATTTGAATCTTAATGTTCTGATTAATTAAATATTATAATTTGTTAAAACGATTTTATTAGGACAGTTTTTTTACGTATTAAAGAAAATCATCGTGATGCTAAACATAAAAACAAAGCCAAGAAATACAGCTTAAAATCCAAGCAGAGACACTCTTTTTAGCTGTAATTTCCACTTTATTACTAACCTTCAAGATTCCTTGGGTCATATAAATCCTTCTTATGTAATATATAATGTAACTTAATATGTAGATTTTGAATTCAATATATGGGTTCAAAGAGGCACAGTCTTTTTCATCTTCCTAAAACATAATTACCCTCCTTGAGGAGAAAATTCCAAAAATGTCACCTTATTTACCTAGGAAGTTGGTTAATATTTTCCCTTCCTTTACTATAATCGGTGCACGACAGTAGTTGGTCACCTGGGTCCCTGCTTCTGAATGGCATTGAAAGAGTGCTGGTAATTTGATCACTTCTGTGGTCTGATTTGCTATATGAAAGAAAGGAGCGTTAGCAAAATGCTAGTTTAATAGAAGCTGCTTAAATCACCGCGAAGGAATTCTTCATTCTTAGTAAACTGTTCCTCAAAAACACACTGGTCGCCTTCTTTTAGAAAATTGGTATGATAAGAACATAAACAAATGAAAAAACACTCAGTTTTAACATCACTTACAGTCACACACGGAAACGTGAATACACTCACACATACACTTTCCCTTCCATAAATACGTAAGAAAAAGAAAAGGGAAACAGTATCATGATTACTTTTACAGATGGACTAATTTAGGAATTCAGAGATAGGAATATTTAACTGCCTCACGCAAAATATACTTATTTTATCCTTGAAACAGGAAAACTAGAAAAAAGTTTAGATAGTTTGATACCAACACCTGAAACAAATTTGACGGGGGGTTTGGGAGGAGAGAAGAGGCATTGAAGTAATGTTGCCAAGTTACACCACAAACGAGCAAAGCCGTTTCTAAGGGCACTGCTAGGTGTAGACAGGAGCTGATGTCGTTCACATTCTTTAATACGAGTTTTCCTCAAACAGCATATGGATGTGAGACAGAAGGTAAAACATTTAAACTCCTTAATAAAGAACTGCCCTTAATTTATCTACGTTTTGAATGAGACTAGCAGTTTTACCTTTCTAAAAACTGCAAATAATGAAAATACTATTTTTCTCTGGTTTATTGACTTCTGTCTGCTGATACATTTGTGATGTCTTTTAACGAGAGAGAATACTCATTTTTCCACCCTATTCCTCAGTTACCGTAAGGCAAGACTTTCATTCAGATATGGGAGTATCTGAAGGACTGCAGGACAAAGAACTGAGACATTTTCACAGAGTTGATCAAGGGGGAAAGGGATTTGTGAGATCCTGTTAAGAATAAGAAGAGACTAAATGACAACTTTAAATCTGCCACAATCATTTACTAATGTGCTGCTATATCAAATAAGTCTAATTTTTTGACAGCACCAAATTAGATTTATTGCAGAAACTGCTGCATAAATAGCATATGGCTATGTTATACCACCTATTTCAAATCCTGGTAATGCTTCCCCCTCCCCCTCCAAAATGAATAAATTCAGCCAAGCTATAAACCTTCTGTAAAAAAAGAGAAATACACAAGTTCAAAAACAGATGTAGGAGATCTGGATTTCTCTATTAAAGTCATAGTTTTAGCACGAATGTCCCAACTCTGCATTTAAAGAACCATGACTCTTTAATAAATAATTCAATTTATCAGGTCACTTTTTTATTTCTTGCAGAATGATTTAATTTGATTTTTGTTTTAAGGTTTTGGACTCAAAATTATGCTTCTATTTTGATGTTCAATTGACAGTTACATGGGGGGAAAAAAGAAGGGCAAGTGACTCTGAATTAAACATAGCTTAAATTAGGTTATGAAGGATTATTTAGTAGAAATGCCTGTATCATATGGCTGCTTTTAGTTTTCACTCGTGAAAGACATATGTGGGAGAAATCCTATCGAAAAGTCTTGTCTAATTTTAATTATAGCCTTGATACTGCAAACTCTTTGAAGCATAAAATATATAAAGTGATCATTCCATGTGCCACACCATACACTAGAACGGCAGAGCCATGCAAACAAAAAAAAAGTCAAAGTTCCACAGAAGCTGGGCTTGAAAACTCATGCAACAAATTCAGAGATGGACAATTCTTCCTTCCCAATCCCTCTGCTAACACCCACCCCCAGCTCCCAAGTTTGAAATAATGCAACTCAATTTTCCTTTTGGAAGAAAAGTTTCAGTTCTCCCGCACATGGGAAAGACATTGCAAGGTCTTCTCTCAGACCAATGGGCACACCACTGCAAACATCATGGCACTCAGCTACCCCGCAGACTCGCTCTCTGTGGTCAGTCTTCCCAGCTGCCCTATCTGTTACTGTCTGATTAGTTCTGCTAAGGAGCCCCTCCCCTGCCAGCTTTCGGTGCCATCTGTTCTGCACAAGATGGCTGCTGCCCAGCAACCCAACACTGCCCTCCTACCTGGCACCCGGCTACCATCCTTACCCCAAAGTGCTAACACAGGTTCTCACTGCTGGCAGAGTCAGGGTTTCATTACTACTACTTTGACAAGTGCAGGGCTGTTTGTAATTTCTCTTTTATCCTGATTTTGATTGTACAACCACCTCCCACTGATTCAGTTTGCTTCAGTTTTGTTGCTCACAGATTTTACTCTCCACATTAATCTCCCTCTGGCATGTTACTGCATCTGTTCCCTTTTTTATTATTAATTTTCAAATTCCCACCATTTTTGACAAAAAGGAGGTAATCTACACTCTGTTTCTGCCCATTTCATTTTCTTTAATTTGGAAGATAAGTATGAAAGCATGCCAAAGAAGTTAATTCTCCGTTAACAGTTTATTTTCTGGCATCCGTAAGCCTTTGTATATGAAAAACAGATAGGAATAAATGTTGACTGAATCACAACAACATAGTTGCAATCATTCCTGAATTTAATGAAAAGTAAACATATGAAACAGCAACTAAAAAGTTTATTAGTTACACAAGTTGTCTCACGCTGTCCTTCTTCCTTCTTTCAACAGATAATTCTCTGTACAAATCATTCTGGGTGCAGGATCTGAATTTGGGTTCTGACACGGGCTCTCTTTTCACTGTACATGAATTTTATTATTCCTTAATACAATTATTATCTTTCCTCAGCCCAAACATTGTTGGCTAATTCGATAGTGACTGATTCTGAATAAATGCCTGGTTTGAAAAAGAGGTTAAGAACAGAGAATTGCCATTGGTACAACACAGCAGAACTCAGAGTCCTGGGTTGCAGAGCTGCTTCCCTTAGATGCTGTCCTGACAAAGAGTTGATGTCAAGAATGACAAGATGGTTTTCCTTCTCAGCACAAAGAAGACCACTTAAGGCTTAGAAAGTAGGAAATAATACATTTAACAATATACTGTCTGTGCCCCCAATTTGTCAACACCACAACCTTGCCAAAAAGGGTCAGGGTAATTTGATCATACCCTTGATTGCCCTGAAGCTCTCCAGACTGATCAGTGCATTGCGACTGCTAATTAATTTATTTTACAAGAATTCATATTAAAAGCATTAGAGTCCCTGAATACATAAGCAACGCTTCAGATTTATAGAACCTTGAATGTGTTAAAATGATTTTGCATATTCGTATATAGCCTCATAAAATCACAGTTAAGATATATCTGTAGGAAATAGAATAGGGTAGGAGATTTCTCCCAAGGAGACAGAGGATAACCAGAAACAGAACTAGGACAAGTGTCAAGCTCAATCAACCACATTTCAGATCAGCTACTGGAAAATAGGTGCCAAAACTCACTTTTAATACTTCATCTCAAACACCTTCCACCCCACCCCTTGAGAATATTCCAACCATAACTTGTTACATTATTTTGTATACTTCTTTTGTTGATATATTTATACTAATTACTCCTCTAACTCTGGGTATATTCTTTTAGTAAACCTGATGGTTAGAAACAGGCTTCTCGAAGGTGTTAGAGGCATGCACAGCTTACTCACTAGTACCCTCCCTGGGGAAGGACTCCCTTGGGGATCGAGACCCAAGCAGCCTCTGTCTCCCCTGTTCACTCTCACAGCTTGGTCAATGAGGGAAGCACTCGGCCCTCTCCCAGCCACCCTGTGGCTGCTGGGCCACACAGAACCAAGGTGGAATAGAGGCTTCCCCCAGGTAGATGTTGGCTTTCCGGACTGGTCCCAAACCTGTTTCCTAAGCCATGTGGTACCCATTCTGAGTTCTGATCCCTGCTTACTTGCTCTAACAGAGTAGTAATGTGATAACATGTTTACTTGAACTGGGCCCTGGTCCCCAAGAAGCATGGGTCACTGGGGAGACTGAGTATTCCCAAATCTCTTACTTTCTCAGGATCCTTAATGAGCTTTAATTCTAGGATTTATCAATGATTCACTGTATAATACACTTGTGAGTATTCAGTAAACAATAAATAACAAATGAGTAATTCGTAGTAACTGACCTACTGAACACATCCAATTAGGAAGAGCTGGTTAAGAAAAAAATGAAACATCTTTAGGACAATGGGTTTTTTTAAATACTCTTTTCACCTCAAAATAATATTGGAGACCTGGACTTTCTTTTGGAAAAACACTCTGACTTAGGGCTACTGAGATAATGGTCTATGTTTTTGCCTTTTGAAGAGATTTCTTCTTCTAGTTTCATTGAACTTGATGCTCATTGTTGTCGAGTCAGGCAAGTGGTGTGGGCAATACTTTCTCAGTTCCTCTGGGCTTCTTTGGAAAATGACTTGGCTGCTGCTACCACCACACTCCAGGCTGTGGGCCTGTGTGGCCAGGGAGAACAGTGCATCCCCAGCGTAGATTTTCACTGCACACACATTTGGGCTTTGCAGAACTGAGAAGACAGAGCCAGGGAACATTAAGCAGAACTTGCAGACACATATTTCCTGGCAGCCTCTGAATCTAACCTCACCCGCCTCGGGCCATACTGAGACCTGGGTGTCTTGCCTGTCAGACAGGTGGAGCAGAGAAGCTCAGGCAGCGTGGTGTCCACCAGAGCAAAATGAAATGCCTTTTCTTTCCTGGCTCTCTGACAGCCTGTTTTCTCTGATACTGGGTGGGGGAAGGAAAAGAAGGATGCAATTTATAACAGCACCCAGGCCATCTATTTTGAGTCTTGAAGATGTTGGTTGCACATATATCCATTTAAAATTATTTTTGACACGTTTTCTGCTTAATTTATTCATGAAAGGAGTACAAGAAAAAATGAGCTTAACTTTTAAATGGAAACTTTAGGCTAAAAATTCTTGAATAAAACTCAGGAGAAAAAAATGATAAAGTTCACTATGGAATAACAGGAATACATGCCAGTGTTATACTAGCCTTTTCAAATGGATAAAGAGCGAAAGTTCGGTGTGTTGACCTAAGCTCACAAAGGAGCAAAGTTCCTTCTTAATTTCCCCTAACAATAAAGAGCTGGAGCAAATTTATTCAACGTTTACAGAGAATCGCTAAATGATGCCAGATTTGGTGCTCGGGACACAGAGATAAAAGAGGCAAAGTCTTTCTATCTGGTTTGAAATATGTTTTTACACTGATGGACCCAGTTGGGGCCTGCCTCATCTCCTCCCTCTCAGTTGCATGGTTTCAAGCTGCTTCTGAGACTCATCAGCTTTACGGCTAAAGCACTGCTCTTCCTCTAGCTCACTCTTAGGACTAAGAAAACTGGTGAAAGATCAGTTTGTTTTAATTTCTAATTTTCTACAAAGCGTTAATTTTGTAAAACAAAATACAAATGAATTATGCACTAAATTTTTTTTAAAAGTTACCTTCTCCCACCCCCCAAAAAAGCTCACTGGTCATTCACTTGCAAATTGTAGCAATTTAAAATTGATTTTTTGTTTTGTTTTGTTTTGTTTTTTGGAGACAAGGTAATTCAGGCTGGCCTTGAACTCACTATGTAGTCCAGGCTGACCTCGAACTTGTGGTGATTCTCCTGCCTCAGCCTCCCAAGTCCTGGGATTACAGGCATGTGCCACCATGCTCAGCAGTAATTCAAAATTTATATAGGATCTAGGGGTGTAGTTCAGTGGTACAGCATACCCTTAGCATGTAAAAGGCCCTAGGTTTGATCCCTAGAATCAAAAAGAAAACAAACTAAGAAATAAAAAATGTAATGGATATAAAAGTTTCCAAATATTTAGTCTCAGTTTTCATACTTATCTTGTCCCAGACTGGTAGCAGCCAGCCCATTATGGACCACACTTAATACAGCACTGTGGTTTAGCACCAGGCATGGTGGGTGGCACACGCTCAATATTCGTCTATGTGCCCCACTTCCTTCTTTTTAATGTTTGGAGAGTTGTCTGCATAAAGCAACGGAGCAACCCTGTGAACAACTGACTGTGCTTCCTTGGACTTGTAGCATGCTGGCAAAAGGGAATATCAGGTTCAAATCAACATGCACAGAGAAGTACTCCTCTTTCCTCTCTTTCCACTTTGAACCACTTCTTAGTTAAGGGAAAAATCGGAGATTATATATTTTAAAACCCAGGGGCAGCAGAGCAGCCACTTTTGCTTGCCCAGGCTCCCCAGCCTTCCCTAGTGAGCTCACCACCCCTGCCTGGCTGTGACTCCCAGCCCTGCTTCCTGCAGTCCTGCTAGGGCCGTGGGCCACAGTGCCCATGGGGACCTGTGTGACTGTGACTCCATCTGCTCCATGGGCTGATCTGGACCTGAAGGCTTTGAAACTGGAAGTGCAGGAGCTAGGAAGTCATGTTCTTACAGTTTGAAACCAAAAGCATCTCCTTCATCTTCAGTTTCACACTGAAGGATGTGGCGCTATGGTGTGGAAAAACCTGAAAGAAGGAGTCAGCATTCAGAAGTGGAGCTTGGCTAAGGGAAGTTAGACTTTGGGAGCACACTGGTGCTGCCATGAGTCTCTGGTCTAAGAAACCTAGACCAAGACTGCATGGTCCACATCGGGACTGTACAGAGTCTGGTCCTAACAACTCAGCACGTGAGCCTTGTGGGGTTCCTGACACCTCAGCCAAGAAGTCATACCCATACGGGTAGTTTGAGAGGTCAAGTTATTAAACTCTAGGGAGCACTTCCAAGAATCACTATGTGGAAGGTAAATGTGCTGGAATGCTCTGGGCAGGAAGCCTTCACTGCCTTTCCCCCATTAACCTTCCCATCATGATAGGATAACTGTGTGACTGCTTTGCTGTACAGCTTTCTCACTTTCAAAATGATATAAATACTGTAGTTCAAGTTGCTACCTCTACAGGTCAGAGGTCAAAGCTTTTCATTTGGATCAGCAAGGCGAGTCATGGCAGAATACTCATTTTGTGATGTCTCATTTAGATTCCTGCTCTGAGTTCTTTGAATTATGTCATCACTGAAACATCATTTATGTAAAAGAAGAAGTAGGGATCTTAAAGACATCCATGCCAACAGCAGCAAGACCCTGCAGGTTTCAATGGTAGGTCAGTCTTCATTTGCACTCAGGGCAAGTCAAGTTCTAAATTATCTGCTAATTAAACAAAAGAAGGCTTCCTAGAGATCAGATCAGATAAGATCCCTCCAGATCAGATACGAGAAAAAGATGTAGGGTGTGAAACAATTTGTTTCAATACAGGTACAACAGATATGTGGAAGAGTGTTCAACTCTGTAAGTAGTTACTAACAGTCACATAAATACTCAGAAATGACTGTTCTAGCAGGTGTGCAAAATGTTTGCAAAATGGTAGTCTTGTGACGAAAGATTTAAATTCTGTAGCTTCAAGATGTCTGGACATGTTAATGTGAGGGAATTTCCACTTTTTAAAATAAAAGCCTATTTCCTTTTGGTAGAAATGAAGTAAAAGAGAAGAGAAGAATGACAGTCGTATTATAGTACATTATATGACTAAGGCAAATAATGGGCCAAAGGAAACTGTTTCTTAGGAAAAGCCCAAGCCAAGATTAAAATTCACCGACATGTATTTATATCAGTGCATAAAGAAACAGCTCACACTTTTTCTATTACAAATGTATGTTGCTGATTTTTCTCAGTTGTCTTTTTGGGAACAATTGCATTAATCCATTTCCCTAGCAATTTACATAGAATTACAGCCTAATGGATAAGGGATAAGCTTGGCAGGCAAATTGCTGGGGTTTAAAACCTGCTTCCATAACCTGTCAGCTGTGTGACCTTAGATGACTCATTTTACTTCTCTGTGCCTTAGCTGCCTCGACTGTACAATAGAGGAGTCTGCATCCAGGGGAACTACTGGCAGGACTAAGTGAAGGGAGCTCAGTTCAGGTTCTGGAACACAGCCCTGGTGCTCAGTAAATGCTGGTCACCACGGCTAGGTACTGCCTGACTTTTAAAAGAGCTCCTCCATGCAGTACTGCACCAGGGAGATACTAAGATGCACATATTCTTAGCATCAGAAACTTCCCTCAAGGTGTGATGAAGGATTCAAAGGCAGAGTGTTCCCTCTGGCAGAGTTGTCAGAGAGAGCTACAGTAGAACAATTCAGACATCAGGGAGACCACAAAAAGAAGGTAAGGTTACAGGAAGGCCACAGTAGGACAAAAGAACACAGCAAAAGGACAGAAAAGTCCTAAACTACAAAGGGAGCTGCACGTGCTTACATTTCGGTAGAAATCAGCATGAGAGGACTGGTAGGGATGAAACAAGACTGGAAGGTTGGAGTCTACTGGGATGACCTAAAATGTCATGCTGAATGGCCTGGGACTTCTGTGGTAGCAAGTGTGGCATCACAAAAGCTAGTGAGAATAGAGCAATGGAGTCAAGGCAGGGGCATATGAACGTTCACTGGGCAGTGGCTAGCAAAAGAGATTGGAATGGTGTTCAGGGACTATTTCCATAAACTTGTGAGGGATCAGCAGCCCCTAAGTTCTGATGAAAGTGGGTAGCAGGTCTGAGTGACATTTCTGATCGCTCTGAAGTCCAATAAAGAAATACCTTACACAAAGGATACTCAAAGCAATTTAAAAATGCCTACTCTCCAGAAACAGGAACTATATAACAGGCTATTGTTATAATCAATGATTTTCAAAGTTAGTAAGAAATTTCGACATATCTAGTCTTATCTGGTTTTCCAGGCAAGTAAGTAGGCCTAGAGAGCTAAGTGATTTGTCAGAAGATACAAAGATAATGAATGCCTAGGAAAGATACTGTAATGCAGGTTTCCTCAGGCCTAGGCTGCCCGGGGACCTCTTCTAAGAATAGTTTACAATTTTAATAGCATTTGGTTATTTCACTAAAGCATCTTTTGAATCATTTTTTTATTCTCTTCTTATATGCAAGTACCTGAAGGCCCCATTTCAGGCTCCTTGGCTAGTGACTTTTCTGAACTCAAAAACATGGACCTTGGATTGAGAAGGTAGCTCAGGGGTAAAACACCTGCCTAACATGCATGAGGCTCTGGGTTCAATCCCCAGGACTGCCAAAAAATACTTACTAAAGACGTCTGTGTTTTCACCCACTCCCTTAGTTGCAACTAAAACCTCTGTGTAAAAGCATCTAGATCTAAGCCTCTAGTTGTGACCTTTTGCTTCACATCCAACCCACACTGCACATCTCCACCCAAGTTCCTAAACAAAATGTGTTATTTTCCTCCACTATCTCTTTTAAATTTCCTGGTTGGATTAAAGGATTATCCAGTCAATTTAGTCTGAAGACAATAAAGTCACCTTTAATTCTGTCTCCTATTTGCCACTCTAAATATCTCTTGAATATATGACTTTCTTTCCATTTTACTGGCATGGCCATGGCCCAGAGCTTTATTACTATCCCACTGGACTACTGTGGTTGTACCCAGTGAGGCCCCTGCTAATCACTGCTTCCTCATTTAGTCTATTCTCATAATGCTTTTCAATTACCAAAAACACAATTGGAAGCAGTCAAGCTTTCTTGACTTCTTCTTCTTCTTCTTCTTCTTCTTTTTTTTGGTGCTGAGGATCGAACTCAGGGCCTTGTACTTGTGAGGAAAACACTAACCACTGAGCTAAATCCCCAGCCCTCTTGACTTCTTACCTGAACTAAAAAGCCTCCTAATTGAGGGACTAATTAACTTGCTTTGTAAACAGCCAGACAGTAAGTATTTTAGATTTTGAGGACCACACTCAACTTTGCTGTGGTAGTGTCACACATCATACATAATGGATAATTGTACAGTATCCACATTTCACAAAACTCTATTTATGTATAGTCTTTAGGTGTTAAAAAATAATAGCATTATTATTATGTCATTATTATTACATAGTAGCATTAAAATTATCAGCGACCCTATTTCCCAAGCTGGCCTCAAATTCCGGGGCTCATGTGATCCTCCTGTTTTAGCCTCTCAAGAAGTTGGGACTATAGGTGCATGCCACTATACTTGGCACAAAATATTATTTTTTTGCCAAATAATAAAAAACCAACCCTATTCCTAGCTTATAAATCATACTGAAACAGACAATCGGTCAGATTTTGTTCATGGGCTATGGTTGCGGGGCATGTCTCCAATATCTCTCCAAATTCTGCACTGCTGTGTGAGTCAGGATCCCAACCCAGAAAGCTGATCATGTTGATAGCTTCAAATGCATTGAGACCAACCCATTATTCTCAGAATGGCCAAGACTCCCATAAGGCCCTTTCTCTGGATCTTGCTTACCTTTTCAGTCTTATCTCCCACCAAATACCTAATCTGATTGTACAGTTTATGTTTTCATCTGCCTTTATGTCTTTGCATAAATTGCCTCCCCAACAACAGTATACTCAGCCCACCTTTTTCCACTTTGCAAACTCCTACTCCTGAACTAATTAATCAAGATGGGAGAATGAGCCAATTCTCCTTCCTATGTGCTCCCATAATAATGTTTACTTCTACCATAGCAGTACTGCCACGCTTTATTATAACTGCACTTATAGATCTCTAGCTCCTTTAACTGAGTGTTAGCAACCTAAGGATATGAAATGAGTCTTATTTTTCTCTTAAGGTCAAGCAGAGTACAGTGGTACCTCGGTTCACAAACTCGATTCTTTCTATGATTCTGGTTGCAAACTAAGTTGAATAAGAACCGAATCAATTGGAATGGTTAGGTTCAATATTGACCTTATGGGGAAATTTGATTTGGTTGTACCTCAAAGATAGTAGGTACTCAATTAATGTTGACTAAGTGACTGTTATGCTCCACCAACTGGGTCTTGCAATAAATGCTGAATTTTTATTGTTCAAGTTTAAAATGCAATTTAAATAAAAATAAAAAGAAACATGACTAACAGAATTTTCTTTCAGGTTGATCTACGGATTTCTACTTTAATTTTTAAATTTTCTTTGACCCCAAATATATGTATCCTGATTTCACCATTACTTTATAACAAATTTCATATTTGATTTTAAGCTGCAATGAGAATACGCTGTTCAAGATGTTTGAAACTGAATGGCAAGGTGCTATTTGCATGGGAATTACGTATTTCAACTGGTCTATCTAGAAAAAGGAAAACACAATGTTTCTCAGCCACATCTGAGTACAATGAATCAATAAATAATAAGAGCTAACAAACTCTTATTTTTTTTTTAAAAAAAAGTACGTCAGAAGTATTGAGCTCACAACCAAGTCACGTTTTCAGTGCAAAGGAGAGATATACATGGTTCCTTACATATTGTCATCTTTAAATTTATGAATGTGGATTTTATAAAACATGGGCATAAACTAAACATAAAATGCTTTTAAAGAGTATTGCATTTAGAAAACAGATAATTAAGTTTTATTTCCTGTAAAATTAGGTTTAAATTTTTGTAGAATTGGTTAATTAAAGCTCAAAGGAAAAAGCTTCCTACGGAACCAAGCAAAACAGTTTTTCTTAAGAACAAAGGAATTAGTTACCACTCGTCCATTTTTAGCAGTTGGTGCATCTTAATACGCTTTACTTGCAAGAAATTGATCTTGTCAAACAGTACAAATTGATACTGCTCGGGAAAACTCTCTACGGACTTTGACTTCCGTAATTAACCCCCTGAATAAGATAGAATGGCAAAAGGGGCAAAGCCAGCATTAATATTTATTTGCTGAAGCTCAGCCACAGAGACATTAAAAGCTGTCCTATTTCTGTGGTTTACTAGTACTCAGCACACAAATGGTTGGTTCTCAATACAAGTGTGACAGAAAAGAAAAACTAGTACCATTATCAAGATGAAGCTAAATTCTGAAACTTCATAGATTAAATAACCACAGGAACTAGGTCTATATTATGTTCTCAGTTCCACAACTGCAATATGTTAAACAGACTTTAAAAGAAGCTATTATTCTGTACAGCTAAGCAATATTTTCTAATAAAAGTGTTTCATCTAAGGGTTTTCCCCCAAATATCGTAATGTATAAATGATTTATTTTCCTTCTTTCTCTTTCTCATTTTTTTTCCCCTCTTTTTCTTCTACTGTTTAAGAAGGAAGATGTCAAACCATTTGGAATATTATCACAACAAAATTTTTTTTTTCCTTAACAAACTTCGATTTTAACAGAACTAGAGGCATCTTAACACTAACCCAAAACTTTGGGAGGTTCACCAACCTCTAGAATATTTTTTCTCCAAATGCAGGCTGTTCAAGTGGTGCTTTTCTCCATCTGTTATCATACCGTGCTCAGAATTACATTGTCATATTTAATGTAAAAGGGATCAGTCCCCTTTCATAGTTTAAATTCAACATAGTACTATAATTGGAAGACCAATGTTTTTCTATTTTATAAACTAAATCAAATATCATAAACTTACATGTGTATTTAGACAAAATTCTCTCTGAAAACTGAAAAACTCTAAGAACCGAATAAACCCAAAGGCTTGATCTGAAAACTGAAAAACTGTACTAAAACTCAAAGTGAGAAGGAACTACTTACATGGTAAAGTGAAATATGTACTATCCCTATTTGATTTTTCCCTGTGTGTGTATTTAGATATGCATGTGTGTTTCTCCAATACTGCAAATATTGTGCTTGCTACCTAAATGGTCTTATTTTAATTTAGAGCTGAGCTATATGTTTACTGACGTTTACAACAGTGGTCACATCACAGTATCTCACGATGAAAACAATGCAATCTAAAACCTCAATGGTATAAGCATGGTTATAATAACAATTTGAACATGAACAGTTCTAATCAATTTGATCTCTAAATTTCACACCTCTTTAGATGCAGATCTTTATTTTGTATCAGCTCCATTTCAATTTGCATTTTAGGATTTTTTTACTTTGTCTCTTTCACCACTGACATATCTGCTTATTTCCCTAAATGTATTCTTCAGATCTAACATTTCAGTGTTTTTAATCAGACAGAGAATTAACAGGAGAGGTTGTAGTGATGGTGGGAGAATTATGTCATTTTGCTTATATTGATAGAGAATTGCTTAAATATTTGAGCATCGTAGATGAAAGGTTTTGTAATATATCAGTAATTCTCTGCCACACTTATCATTCACATGTCTGGGTGTTTTGCTTACCACATCTCCACTTTTCTTAATATGCCTGAAAGCTGTGTGTGAATTGAAAGACTAAGACTAACTCTAACAACTGTTGGGAAGCCTATGGCAAAAATCAGTGGAATGGCATCGGGGCAAGGGTGCGTAACGGGATTAGGGATACCTGGTGAGGTGCAGTTGGTGCTCGGATTCGCCCAGCCGTTCTGTTAGTTTCAGGCACTCCTCTCTGGCCCGGGCTGCCTTCTGCTGTTCCTGTTCCATGTGCTGCTTGCTTTCACTCAGTTCTAGTCTCAATTTCTCTATTTCCTTAGTAGAGAGCAAGGGAAAAAAGACATCCGTATGAAATATGTGCACTTAAATTCAAAATCAGCTCATTTTAATTTTTACTATGGATTTTAATGTGATGAAAAATTATCAGGAAATTTAGGTTAGCTTCCATTTTATGACAAAGGGAATTAGCACATCCAAACATGCACGTTAGTGAGGTTGTTTGGGATAGGAGATGAAATCTAGCTTTAAAAATGAAATGATTAAATGAGAGTAGTCAAAATGGATAATCTGCACTTCCATTCTAAGGCTCGTTGCCTTTAAAAAGTCATTATAACTTAAAATGCCACTACCTTCAAAATGCAGCATCATTGTTTTCTGAGATTTAATCAGATACATGTGATGATTTATATCAAATATGTGACTTTTTATTTTGAAAGATATGATTACAGTTTCATTTGCATGTTATGAAAAACCAAATTAAAGGTTAAAATAATTAAACATGTTTTAGAAAAATATGAGTTGTACAATAATATTACAATATGCAATATTATTTGAAAAAATGATTTAGAAAAAAATAAAGCATGAGAATCTTTGAGCTTAAAAGTGTATGAAAATTTGGAGGTGCAATAATATTACATTAAAATTTGCATTTCAAAAAGCACTCTAAAACTGATACACATTGAGTATACAAAATGTGAAAATTTATGACAGTTTATTGTTTGGTTTCAGTAAGAAATTATTGTTATCTTACTGAGACAAATATTTCAAGGCAAAAATACACAGTTTTAAATAATTTTTATAGTTAAGTAGAAATATTTATCAGAGAACATTCATGAATTAAGCAAAAGAAAATAGACTCGCACATTTAAAAATATTCAGACTAAAACAAGAAAAACAGAAGAAAAAAGAGCAGAAGTATTTTCAGGCTTACCAGGAAGTAAGAAGTAATTTTGATACACAAAAATACAATGTCCTTTTGAGAAAAAAAGTCATGTCTAAATAGAGTGTTTTAAACTTAGGATCTAGATACATTTTAAAATTTCATTATGTCATAACTCAATATCCTGAATAAATTCCAATATAGTTAATACATCATGTAAGATAAATTAAACGATTCAGTTATATATTTTCTTACATTCTTAACACAATATTCAGGTTATCCCCACCAAAACTGTATATTACCAATAGCATAACTTATTTTAAGTTCACAAATATATTTTTTTAACCATGTAATAACGAATATATTGATTTCATTCGAAGTGGACTTGTTATATCTTTCAGACTAGAATACTAAATATAACTGATTTATTTCCTTAACATTTTTTGTTATTAAAGTTACACTAATATTTCCAATCTTGTATGTAATTAGAGATAAAAAACAATAAAGTCCATTAAATTTTACTTGTCTAACATTTATGAAACTAACAAAAGCAAAGTACAGAATTAGAATTATATGTTGACTTTAGAACTTCAAAAATTCATTCATTCATTTTTACACAATGCTACATGCAAAAAAGTGTGCTAAACATTATATCAGACTCAGAGTTCCCATGTCTATATTCAGAAGTTAATAATTCGTCTGGGTAAATGAGTAATATATATACATGAAAAACTATCAAAATATAAGTTATGAAGGTATGAAAAACAACAAGCTCAAGGCCCTGACCTGAGTTCCATCCCCAGAATCAAAAAAAGAAAGCAAAACAAAACAAAATCCAAACAAACAAAAACAAAAAATGGGTTGTTAATCCAAGATAATCAATGATAATCCATGCCTCCATATCCAGATGAGTGCTAAATTACCACAGGCAAGAAGAGAAAGAAAGTAAGGACACAAAAACTTATGGAATGGTCGAGTAGATCCAATTATGAAAGGTCTTGAATTACAGATTAATAAAACTGTATTTTTCTTAAAATAATGGGAGATATTAATGGTTTAAGCAGGCATGCAAAATGACAGAAGCTAAATTAAGAAGAAAAAAAACTGGACTAATATAAGGTGGAAAGGAATAGCAGAAGGGAGACTACATCACATAAGGTGAGTAAAGAGACTTTGGTCAGAAATATAAAGAAAGCATGATGATTTAATAGAAATAAAAGGACAGGTACTAGAGACCAAAGATGACTCTAGAATTCTGAATTGAGAAGATACAAAAGAATAACAGATATAGAAAACATAAAATTCCAAACTCTTATTTTAAAAGAATAGATACAGGGCTGGACATGTTGCACTTGCCTTGCATGCACAAGGTCCTGGGCTGAATCCCCAGCACTGGGGGGAAAAAAATCCAAAAAAGAATGCACTAATTATGTAGTAACAATGTATATGCCTCACATTGATTGTTAGGTTTTAAGTATAATCAGCTGCTTTCTTATTCTCATGGGATTAAAGAATGAGAGGCAACACTGAAAGCCCCTCAAACACCGACAGAAAGGACATACTCAGGTCCAAGAGCCACACAAATCAGGGCTCCAGACACAGCTCTGAAGCTTTTCAGCTCTGTGAACTTGGACAAGTCATTTGACTATCATGTAACTCCTTCAGCCTAAAGTGAAAGTGAAACTGCAGCAAGCTCCAAAGACTTGTGAAGCTTGACTGAGATGATGAATACTTAGCAAAGTGTTTAGCACACAAGAGCTACAAAATATCTTTCAAAACCAGCAAAGTGATACAATAGAAAAAGTGACTAGCCTAAGGGTAACACCTATCCCCAAAGAGTTCTTGATTGGATTCAACAAATCTTCCTCCTTCTTTATATAGCAGTACTTTGGTAAAAATGGAATAAAAGTTTACCTATTATAATTTTCAAATGCAAAAAGCATTTTTGTTCGCAAGATGGAAAATTACTGCCTGCTTCTGTTACCCATGCCAGCAAAAGAGCTTACTGGTGCAGATAATCAAAATCAACAAATAATCTACCCAGCTGGACCAGGGCTCAACACTTACTCCCTGAGTCAGGAAAATGTGCCATGGCAGCAACTCCAACAGTTAGAAGAAGCTCTTGCCAGAAAGGCCACACTCCCACTGGCAGGATAACCCTTTGCCTCACCCAACTAGGTCAGGGCTACTTCCTTGGCTGTACATAGTGATTCAGGGATGAAAGGCCAACAACAGTCATAGGCCAATTGTGCATTCCTCTCAAAGTACACTGTTAACCTGAGTGTCTGATGCAGTTGATGTGGCCGTCTTTTGGCCAAATGGGCAAAGGCGGGTTCAGATAACTTCACCTCACCAAAAGATCTGCTTCAAGTCATGCAGGTAGGGGCTAGGGATGTCACTCGCTGGTAAAGTACTTGCCAAATATGTGTGAGGCCCTGAGTTCTATCACTACCATCTCGGGGAAAAATGAATACAACCACCAAAACAACCGAAAGTGAAAACTGATGACACAGGCGAGTGTGGCCAGTAATGGGACATGAAGAGAAGGAGCCACATTAATTCTTATTTATATCCCTCTGTACTGTAGGAAGTGTTTCCTTAACCATGGATATATATGCCTTTATTTTTATTGTTGATTATACTTTCTTATCAAGGTAATTCACCCAATTTAACTCAAAAAATATTCAATTACTTTTGGCAGAAGAGCAGTGCCCATGTTCTATCCCGCGCCCATCTCCAAACCTAATCCCCAGTGGTACATTATCAACTCTTTTGATAGTTATCTACATACTATTATCATTATTATTTTGGGTGCTGGGGTTCAAACTCAGGGCCTTGTGCTTGTTAGACAAGTGCTTTACCACTGAGCTAAATCCCCAGCCCCACTACATATTATTAAATGATGTATTGCTACTTTCTGACTTTGAAATACCAGAGATTATCTATTGGTTTCCCGTATTTAAAAAGGTAACAAGCCAAGTGCAATGTTACATGCCTGTAGTTCAACATACTCAGGAGGCTGAGGCATGAGTATCTCTTTAAGCACAGGAGTTCAAGGCCAAACTGAGCGACATAGTAAGACCCTGTCTCAGAAAAAAAAGTAACAATTTAGGTCATCCACCCATGTACAATTTCTGCTCCCATATAATAATTTTGGTTAAGTCATTAGTAGTTCATTTACATTATGATTATGGAAAACCTGTTTATTACTGTAACAAGCATTACTTTCTTTAATTTTCTTATATATTATTTCTAGAATTAATTGCTTTTTCCCTTGAGATAGGTCTATATTGGCCAGGCCAGCCTCCAACTCCTGGAGTCAGGCAATCGTGTCTCCTCAGCCTCTGCAGTAGTTAGGACTACAGGCACGTACCACTACCTAGCTTTTAAATAATTCATTTTTCTTGGTAACTGATATCTCCCCTTAAGAATTAAAATGGAATTGCTGAATACCTACTAAAAATATTTTTTCAAACTGTCAAGTATCAGATGAACTATATGTTTTTTTAATTCCCCCCACAACATATCCTCTCTGACTTACATTTGGCCTTTGTGATCTCTTGTGTTAAGCTGGTCTCCTGCATTCCTGGTCTTGTGTTAAGCCTTCCGCTGGTCCTCCAGAGTTCCCTGTTTTGTGGATCACAAGTCATTCTATTTCTCAGGTTACTTTTTGGGGGGTTGAAGTATATTTTCAAGGTAGCTTTCATAAGAAAGGATATATAAATATACACGTTTTGTGCTTATTTCCATGTCTGAAAAGGCTGTTGTTTTGTGCATACACTCAATAGTTTTTCTGGGTATATAAGCCTATTTTGAAATTAAATTTTACTTAGGATTTTAAACAAATTACTCTACTTTCTTCAAGATTTAGTATTACAATTGAAAGCCTTATGCCACTATAATTCCCAATGTTTAGTCTGTGACTTGCATTTTTCTTCATGCAAATGTTTATAATTATCTCGTTTCCTCTATCATTTTGAAATTTTATAATGTTGGATCTTGGAGTAGGCCCTTTTTCACTCTTTGTGGGCCTTTTTCAGTGAGCCTTTTTTTAATCTGAAGGCTTATTTTCTATAGTTTGAGGACATTGTCTTGTATTATTTTAAGGTATTTTGATGCTATACATTTTAATGTTTCTTTCTAGAACTCCTGTACATTGGTTGTTGGCTTTGTTGGACTGATTAATTTATTTAATATTTTTCATCTTTTTGTCTTAAGATTCTAACTTCTAGAAGACTTCCTTTATCTTCTAAACCTTCTATTGAATTTATGAAAAAAAAACTACCATATTTTCCGTTCTCATGAACTATTTCTTGTTCTCACTGAGCCTTTTATATCTTCCTGTTAGAATATATAGTATTTAAAATGTTCCCTTCTGCTCATTATATGTTGCTTTAGTTTCCCCCAGGTATATCTTAGTTCATTTTCAGTTTCTAAAATGGAATACTGTATACAAGACTGGATAATTTATAAATGAAATGGTTCATTTTTGGCTCACAATTCTGAAGAAATCCAAGATTGGGCAGCTGCTTCTGCACAGGTCCTTTTGCTGTGCCAACTCATGGCAGACAGTGACTAGGTAAGCAGGGATGTACAGAAGAGAGAGAACACGAGGGGCAACCTTGCTGCGTGAGAACCCATTCCTGTAGCAACTAGTCCCGCACACTGAGAACGAGAACTGCACTTTTCACTCGACCCACACACCTCCCACAAGCCCTGCCTCCAAGTACGGCTACATTGGAAAGTAAGTTTCCGAAGGGAAGGCACATTCAGAACACAGCAAGGTTCCCCCAACCCAAAGCCATCTGTTTATTTTAGACAGTGTATTATGTTCTAGGTTTACCTCAAATACATGATGGGTCTTAGCGGTATATTCATGTGTGAAAATGAGGCAGTGAACAAAAGTGTGATGTAGTGAGTTTTGGGTAATACAATAATATAGATTATAGTTCAGAAAATATTCACTCATATTTCCCTTCCAATGAGAATAGAGTACACAATCTTTCCTGAACACATGATCTCATTTGGCCAATGGAATTTCATGGCTATAATGTAAGCAGAAGTCATAAGTATGCTCATGCGGTTTGAATTTGCTTTCGTGCTCTCGTGATTCTCCATGAGAAGAGCATGCTCTGTGCAGCTGCTGCCCCTCCGGCCTGGACCACAGAAAGAATCCAAGAGAACCAAGCCCAGAGCACAGCCCGTACAGCCCGGACAACCCGTGACCCACAACCGAAGCAGACACCCAATCGAAAGTAGCCTCGAGCAGCCAAACGTCAGCTGGCCCACAGACTCACAAACACGAGTGTACTTGATTGCTGGTGTATGCTACTGAGGTCTGTCAATAAAAGATTATTGGCTTAAAGGAATTATACATCACTTTGGAATTTTATTTGATCTTTGAAACACCTGCCTAAAAGATATAAGGTGGTTATTCCTGTTTATGTACACAAGACATTGAGGGTCAGACACTGAAGGACTATCCAAAGAAGTCTATCTAACCCTTACACCAAATCCTCTGACTTCACCGTCCTTGCCACACCATAATACAAATTATGCAGTGGCTTTCAAACTTCTTAAAAACCAACATCCATAGTAAGAAATTCATTTTACATCACAATTCAGAGACACACATACACTGTCACACACACAACCATGTAACAAGCATTTCATGAAACAACATTCATCTTTATTATGTGAGTCTCATATTTTCTATTTTTTCATATTCTAGTCCTCTTTTAAAAATTTTTGGCTTCAATATATAAAATTCATTGTACAACCCTGCAACTTGAAAAGAATTCTGTACTTTATATAAATTAAATAGAACCAAATAAAGCATTTCATTAAGAGAATTTCTATTACACATTTCTTCTGACCACCAAAGAAAAAATATACAAATAAATTAATATAAAACCCATGTGAAAAAATTACATCTTACTTTAATCCTAAATGATAACTTTGCCAGGAAAGAAAATGCAGCACAGAGGAACTATTAAGAATTCAATGATA
>PVJO010000158.1:284596-302345 GCA_004026905.1 Hystrix cristata
ACGAATGGCTAAAGAAAATGTGGTTTTTCTACACGATGGAGTACTACACTGCCATAAAAAAGGATAAACTAGAGTCATTCATATATAAATGGATGTTTCTTGAGAACATACTCTTAAGTGAAATAAATCGGACACTCATGAGCACACATCGAATTGTTTCTCTGATATGAGAAACCATAACTGTAAATAAGGACAAAGACGTGTAATAAATATTATAAAGGAGGATGGTGTGCAGAGGAGAGGAGTACTAGAAAGAAAGAAGAGGAAAAGCAGAAAGGCAACAGGGGAAAGAGAAGGGAAAGGGAAAATATGGAAAATGATGAATGAACCTGCTGTAAATAGGGAGGGAGGGAGCAGAGGGGAGGGGCGGGGGAGAGGGGGGAGACCCAAGATGTATCATGTATAGGTACAGAATAAATGTAATGAATGTGACCATTGTATGTAGAATGTACCAATACATGTTCTTGGTTTAAAATTAAAAAAAAAAGAATTCAATGACAGGGATTAATCCCTACTACTGAACATTTGTGACTTAAAAAATCATTTCACTATCTTTAATATAGAATGATTCATTTGGTAAGAGAGATGAGAATGGAGAGAAAAGAAAAAATTGAAGAATAGTAAGAAGACTGGAATGCAAATGTCCCTGCACACTTAGAATGAAGAACTTGTGGTTTTGAAGATGACAAAATTTGACAATATGAATTTATCACTCAGATATCAATGGATGAATTCATAGACTATATTTTGAAAAGTAATATAGTATATGATACTGAAAATTGAAACAGCAGTATATAATTTGGGAATAAGTAACAGTTTCTATCAAATTCTGTGTGGATAAAAAGAATGGAAATTGGAAATCTAGTATTCACCAGCTTATCATTTTATTGACTTGTAGATGTTAAGATACATTTTTTTCTGGTCATTAATATATTTTTGTCTAGAGTTGCATTAGCTACCCAAGGCTACTTAAGTTTAAGCTGAAGAATACAGTTCCTCAGCTGCACTAATCACAGTGTAAGTTCTCAATAGCCACATGGTGGTCATGGCTACCACACTGGACAGTGCAGGTATAAAATATTTTCATCTTCTCAGAAAATTCTATTGGGTAGTACTGATCTAGAATGCAAGAAAATATTATCTCTCACTCTTTAAACTAGATTCTTAGGGAACCATCCTATATGAATAAAAGGATATGGTAAGTAGAATTACGTCAGCTTAGAAATGGCCAAAATGATTGTCCTCTTTATTGTAGCAGATGTAGAAGGCTGCTGATACCATTCTAGAAATTCTGTTCATGGCCATCATTGTTGATGGCATACAACATTGCTTTAACACATTTTTTTGTTGGCCTAATGGCAACACTGATACCATATATCATTTTTGAATGCTTAGTATGTTCTAGGCACTGTTTCAGCATTTTGTATTTTAAAATCCCACTTTTTGTTCTTGACATACTTGTAAAATAAGTATCTTATTTCTGTTTTACAAATGAGAAAATTAAAGCTCAGAGATGTTACGTAACTTCTAAGATTATACAGTGGCAGAGCTGGAACTCAAAACTGGGTTAGACTGCTTTCAAGTCCCATAATCTTTCCACTGTACCATATCGTCTCCTTACACAAACCTAAATGTAACAGAAAATAAAGAGAAAATGACATACAATCTGCTTTCTAAAACTTGTGACCTACAATTTGGCATATGTCAAAGACACAAATAACATAGAACCACTGGGAGAAGACAAAACTCAGGTAAGCTGGAGCAAATATCATGCTACCAAATACAATTTGCAAGGCCCTGGCCATGGTTCACCTTGGAGAAGCATTTTCATGAGACTTTAGGATTAATGATTTGACGAAGTCCTGGAGCTTGGATTTACTTAGCCTCATGTTTTATGGCTGACATCTTTCACAGCCATATTTTTCCACACAAGTATGAGTCAACATGGGACTTTTAGCTTTCCCAATAACACAGGTAACATGTTTGGGAAACTTTTCAGTGTTTCAACTGCTTCTATTGGAGCTGTTGAATCAATCTGCCCTCTAAGCAAGTATTCTTTGAAGAATTTTAAGGAAGTTTTTTTCTTTGCATAATGTTAAGAAAAACCATATCAACTGAACACTTAAATTCAAAAGCACTTCCTCAGAACTAAAGTAGCTCTCAGCCAAAACACACGTGTTCAAAATAGATGAGATGGAATTATGGCAGGAAAGACGAGTCTTTCTAAAAGTGTGTATCTAAAGCATAGAAGAAGTTACGATACCTGATATGAAGCTGTTTCTATCATTACATTGTTATAATACAGAAGACTTTTTGGTTAAGTGGGTTTACACTACTATTCTTTTGTGCCAGGAGATGCAGGGGCAAAACTAAGAAGCATTGCTGCTGTGGTCAATTTACATAAAAGTTCAGATGACAGCTTTCTTCTGCACCAGTTCAGTAAATGCTTTATGAATGAAGAAAAAGGCTTGCTTTGCACGTCCGTGAATCTAAGTTTTTGTTTATCATAAACAAAATATAAGGCCATTCAGAAAGTCCACAGTTTTTCTCTTTAAAATATCGAGGTGCCTTTTTTTGGGGGCCCCTAGTTCTATCATGCGCTCTCTTTCAGAATTCTAAACAGGTAAAATAGTAACAATGTCAGGCATTGAATGCTTAGACATTCACATTGTGAACACCATAGATAGAGAGATCTCGACTTTTTATGTCTGCTGACGTTAGTAGCGTAATATTGTTGGCACTGTATTAAGATAACTTTGGATGAGCTAAAGGTTTAAATATGATGTGATTATTGGGAAGCTTAAAAAAGAAGTGATAAATTTTTCAAATAATGTATTGCAAGAGTTGTTAAGTTACTGGTGAATATGGCTAAGAACAATTAGGAAAAGTAAGTTAATAGTTTGAAATGGATAAGGATGACCCCGGATTGCGGATTAATAAGAGGTCATATTAAAGTAGACCATGTTGAAATGAACGGAAAATTCTTAAAATAATGGAGTCAAACATATAAATCTCCTAATTGTTGACCACATCATTTGTTAAGCATCAATGAATTCCAGTTTTTAAGTTATCTGAGAATAAATTTTGCAATACCAGAAGATGCATCAAGAAATAAACTATAAATACCAGAACTAAACTAAAAAAATAGCCACCAGCTGGGTGTGGTGGCACATGCCTATAATCCTAGCACTTGGGAGGCTGAGGCAGGAGGATTGCCAGGGGTTCAAGCCAGCCTGGGCTATATAGTGAATTCAAAGCCAGCCTGAACTACATAGCAAGATCCTGTCTCAAAAAACCAAAAAGATGGCCACCAATCATCATGAAAGAAAGCACTTTCCACATCAGAAGCACACCTGCTCCTGCCCAGGTTGTAGCCTTTGTTCTGTACTTTGCTGGTCCATTTCTGCTTCACAGTTTTCTGCCTGTGGCCCTCAGTGGATGCGGTCTCACATCACCCTTGCGATGTGGTACATTTTATCCTTATCTTCACTCATTATGATCACAGCATCATACGGTTCATAATCAACATCACTGCAAGAGGAATACTGAAATAACACTGAGTAACAGCAAGAGACAAATGGAAGAAGTGTGGGTGACTCTGCCCATCATTCAACTCAGCAAATGACTTAGAACTATGAAGCGTGAATGCACTGAGCTCCTGGTCCATCACAGGACCTGCCCACCTCCCCTGCTATGCACGTCTCACCACATTAAGTGTGATTTCATTATGTATATTTTTCATATAAAAACATCTCCAAACATAAGCTAACCTGTTTATCTGATTCCTATATGAATAAACAGCAATCTATCTCAACGATGGAAGTAAAATGATGTGAATTAAAATTTCTAAGAAAAGGTATGAATGTTTCCAATGTGGGAGGGATATAGAGACTAAACACACACAAAAATCAATACATACAACTCCACCTAGGCTACTGAATTCTGATCAGTTTACCAGTTTTTCATGAGTTATTTTGATCACATGAAACATTCACCTTTGAAGTACAACTTAGAACACAAACCCCTCTTGCCATGGCACTCTACTATAATGAAATATACTATTTATTTTAGCAGTAGGATTGATTACTAAGCATAATGCTCAATCACTTACAAACCCACCTAACTGATCGAACTTCCAAGAGAATATTTCTATGCTCTAGCCACAGCTATATCAGAAAAGCTATGTTAATAAAGTTGGTAAACTCAAAACACTTTGGATCTTTGGCAGTTCCTTGTTTCACCAACTGGTAATCCTGTCTATTCTAGTTCATGCGTCATAAAATACTGTACTGAGACATCTATATCATCTATATATGATAGTCTTAGTGTGTTGGTATGGAAAGACTACAACTAAGAAAATTAATATAGGTCTATATTCCTTTGCTTGGTATGCATATAAAGAGAATCTCCATGCTACAACTTTTAAAATAAAGAAAGGGTGAAAACAGGTAAAAGTGTGGCTCCTTTCTAGAAGGGAAATTTATGTCACCAATGTACTCAAACGTCCAATTTAATAAAAGGAGAAACCGTTTTCCACACAAAATGCTAATATATACACAACTTTATGTACATCTATTTACATATCTAATTATACATGTACATTAAAATATGTATATATTATATATTATACATGCATAGATACATTAACTATATGTAATACATTCTAATGCACTTATACTATTTAATTAAGTAGCCTCTGGGACATTAGTTTAAAAAAAGAGCCAAGAAGAAAGTGACTCCTGTGTTCTTCCCCGAGAATGAGGCTGTCTCCCTTGGGCAGAGGCGGCTGAGGGTGGCTGGCCTGAGACAACTGTACTGGGTTTCAGAATTGCCAACACAAAGGGATCCTTGACCTGTGTTTGTTAACAACTTAACACAATTCTTTTCCTTTTATAGCCACTCTAAATTTACATCACGTAAAAAAACATTACACCAAACTCTAACCAAGTCCTTTTGAAGGGATTTCAAAAGTATTTTGGTTGCTACAATAAGCACACTGAAAAGAAAAATAAACCTGAAGTTGTTTTGCTCAAAATGAACTGTTATAAAAACAGGAAGCTCTTTTCTGGTGGGATATCCTACTATTAAAAAAAAAAAAGAGTGGTCTTTTCAAAGTCCAAGACATTGTTTTATATTCTTTTCTCTCATTAAAGAATAACATACTAACTACAAAAACTGGTAGGTAAAGAAAAGCAATCTATAAATAGTAACCCCAAATTCAAGAAAACATATCAGATTCATAGAGACAATATTCATGTTGACTTTTATCAACACTTGAAAATAGTTTTATCACCAATTAAGAAAGTCATCCAAAGCAAAAAGAAAAGAATTCCAAAAAGGCATTAATTTATTTCCTTAAACAATTCCTTCCCTTAAGAAAATTCCTTTTCAAGCTCTCGGTTAAACATAGTAAATGTTTTTGAATACATACTGTGTGTCCACTATGTCCCCAGACATTACATATAGGTGTGTAGGGGAGTGTCTGTGTGTGTGTGTGTGTGTGTGTGTGTATTCCAGATGGCCAGGCAATTTTTGCATATAAATACATCTATATGTACATAATCATATATATACGTATATGCTATATATGTACACTATCCAATTTATTTCAATTTTCTCACTGTCCTTTTAAATTATTAAAATATAAAATGATTTCCTATCATCTTAATAAAAAAGCAAATCCAATGGTACATGTGATTTATCATATTTCCCCCTCAAGTTTATAATCATTTGGGCTACAGTAAGTAACAAATCATTCCAATGCACTTGTTTAATTCTTTAAAATAGTACAGTACATCAGTAAATGTCTTATTAAGTCTGTAGGATTCAAGTTAAATGAAGTCAAACTATCACTTTCACATTATAAATTATTATATTTTGAGATAATTTTATTCATTTTGTCTCCATATTAAAACTATTAATACATTCCAATAGAAAAACTCAATTGAAAATACACCGAAATATAAATTAAAATTGTTAACATTGCTCACTACTAATAAAGTGTTGTTACTGCAGCATATCCCATATATAGAAATGTGACTAAACACAAAAAACAAAGCTACATATAAAAATCACTCTAAAACAATTTTAATAAACAAGAGGATGAAAGGCATTTTTCAAGTAAGATAAGGATGTTTTCACTCTCTACAAAAATAAAATAGATTTAAATGAACTGAAATACTGCTGTTCCTTAAAATATATCTGATTTAACTGTAGAAAAACTTTTTAGGTAAATTTAAAAATATGAGATTTATTATTTATTTCCAGTTTAGAAAATATCTTTTTATTAATTATTTTTACAATACTTTTATTTCTCATTATAAGATTTAAAATCCTTAGAAGGATACGATTCATAATCCTACACCGAATAGTTTTTTTAAAAGTTTGGTAAACGTTGATACTATTACTTTAAGTGAATAGAAGCCTAAAGATCTTTGCAATGTGGAATTTCAACACTTTCCTATATTTTTGGTTTATACTTCAAATGTATTTTTCCTCAGATACTATAATTATAGGTATATCAATATAATACATAGGTATGTTTTCAGGGACCTAAACATTTAGATATAAAAGTACTAACAACTACAAAAATCACAATTTGCAAAGAAAACGAAATAATTAGTCATTTCAATAGTAAGCACACTTTTCAGTTATGGTAGCAGCTAATAAAAATCATTGCGTAAAAAAACTGGCCTATTTACTCTTGACCAGAATAACAAGGGATTCTGGCAAAACTGTTTTGTTTCTTAGATAATGCACATGTTTTTATTACTTATCTACTATCACAAATTAAAACACTTATACTCAATGTTCCTTTTTAGGAATTCTCTGGAAAATAATCAGTTAAGTATCTGATTCCTACAGGGAATATACTAAGAAACTTTGGGGTTACTTTGTACTAACTTTTAAGACTTCCATGTATATTTCTTATTTTGGCAAATAAAATAACTCTTTCTTAAATATTGTGCTAGTGGTATTTATTCTAAAGTGTGCTCCTACTAAAAGGGTCCTAAATCATTTGGAAATGAACTCCCTGTTTACATCAAGATTTTGTTTCTTTATTAAAAATACAGGCCTTTACAAATAAAGTATACGTTGCCTGTATAGAGCCCTGGGTTCAATCCCCAGCACTGAGAAAAGAAAAGAGAAGAGAAAAGAAAAGAAACCATATTCTTATGGATCAACAATAAGTCACCATCTAAATCTCTCCCCCACTTTATAGATGAGAACTCAGGGTCCAGCAAGATTACACCACTCACTGGAGTCCACTCAGCCGGACCAGAACTCAGGCCCCCAGCTCCGTGCAGACACTCACTCCCTTCAAATGTGGAATCACGCCAGCCTGCAATGCTAACAGTCACAAGCATAAACAAGCATCTATTGGCAATAATTAATTTTCTAAATGCAATAAAGAAAACACATCATCTGTTTCTCCTCTGACAAGTGTTATTCAACAAGAACTTTTTCGTTTTGGTCTGTGCATTCTCTTGGTTAAATCCTGTCAATCTCTTACAATCTAAGACTAAAATTAAGACTCAAGATTCCTTTTTGAAAAAACTGGCTTCATAAGGCAATGTGTATTATTTCTTCACCCATTCAAAATCTCCTAGCTTTTCGCTTCAAACAGGATGATTTTACTCTAATTTTAATTTTTCACTAAGTCAACTTCAATCAACTAAGAAAAGGAAACCCAATTTGCATGGCCTGGGTCACTGCACAGTACAGAAAGTGGAATGTAGTGCCTCTTCTTACCTACGAGCTGGACCTTTCTGAGGACCTCTCTTTCCATTTACCCAGTTTCTGTTACTCCTTCACGTATCTGGTTACAGAGAGCATCTGTATCAGTTCTCGCCTCTAAATCCCTCAAGACAGGGGAGGTACTTACTGAAAGCAAACCTAAAGCATTCAAACCAGGCTCTTACCTGAACACTCCTGCTTGCATTCAAAATATTCTGACCACTTAACACGAATGCGGTCACCTTACTTCTTAGCTGCTACTCTGCTCATTAGTGACATAAAATGGATCTTCTTAGACTGGAAAATTGGCCAATTTAACTTTGTTTTGTTGGAAGGTTTTCACCGAAATTAATGAGCTGCACTTATGTGAGGAGGAAACAGCAAATTTTAACAACAAAACGAGGTTTATTTATAGAGACATAACTGAAAAAAATCCTTCTGTACTAAGACATGGTGTACGTGATCTCACCTTATGTGGAGTTTTTAGAAAATTCACTATAGCAGTGGGTTATATAAATATTTCTGTGAAATTCTATTTAAGAAATTTAAGAATTGATTGTACTTGATTTTAACTCAAAAATAACCTGTATTTTCTAGCTAATTTTAGAAAGCAGTTCCTAAGTGTGAAATAGATGCTTTAGTTAATAAAATATTTTCAGTGTAGTTCTTTTTTTCAGATTTTTATTAAAATTTATGAAAAATTACACAAACTTACAGGCCATTACACAAGCTTACAGACCACAATACATTGTGCCTTTTGCTTATGACTGTGAGCAATGTAAACAACCACATAAATGAAGCAGTAAGTCACAACTACATAAAGTTACTATAGCACTCAGTGTATGTGTCACTGATTTAAGTTTGGGTTATTAGGTTCTTATTTTTAAGATATCATTATTCCTCTGGATTCCTGTTCCCCTCGCCCTGCTGCCATCTTCTTGTTCCCTTGAACCCTTTGTCAATTAGCTTATATCTAACATTTTGCCTTTTTGTATCCATTGTTTACCCTTTTCTTTTGTTTGTATTTTACCTCACTAAATGAGGGATATGCTAATGAGTAACTTTATTGACCATATATTCAATCACAATAGTCCTATATATGTGTATAGCTTTTCATGCATTAGAAAATACTTTCATATACATTAGTGAAATTATATGCTGTGACAGAAAAGCAACATAACTCTTTTACTCACTTTATAACAAAAAATAAAATAACCATACAACAGATAAATTTAGGGTAATGGTTAGATCAATAGAATCAATAGAAAAATTCCAAGAAATGATTTTATGAATTTTACTTCCTCACATTTCCAATTTAACCCATTTATCTAGATTAGTTAGAAAAACAAACTGAAATTTCAGTGAGGCCCATTCTTATTTTCCCCTTCCATTGGGAGTCTCCCTACACATGTTCAAGTCCTGTCAACTTCAAAAACCCTCTTGTTTGCAAAGGCACTTTGATCTTAGCCATCTATGCCTAATTTCTGCATTATGCCATTAATGTAATCTTGTGCTGCATGGCACACTACTTACACATGCTAGGCACAGAAGTAAGTGCATTTTTAAAAATTCGACTAGAATTATTTTGAAGAAGTACTCTGGTTTTTAAGTAGGAAAACACGATTTGGCTGTCAAACATCAGTTAAATCATACGGAAGACAAAACAGAACATATTAAAGTCTAAGGAGGTCCTAGGCTGCAAGTCACAGGACTCTAGCTGCTCTTTCTGCTGTAATGACTTTAATGAGGACAATACCGATATGTTGGTCACATTTGCCTATGACATACCCAAGAGGAGTAATTTATTATAGTGATATGTCAAAAACAGGATCTACCAGGAGTTCAGCAAGCTGGAACAATAGGCCAAAACTGAAATGACCATGTTTCAAAGAGGTAAATACAAATGCCTGAATTTACTACCCAATTATAGGGCAGAAGATACTTGCCACTAGGGATTTTCATTGATTTTAACCTCAATAATAGGGCAAAAAGAGACGTCTTATAGTCACCTCAAGGAACAACCAGCTCCGAAGTGAGATTAATGTAAGCGTGGGTGATAGCCCTACTTCTCTATACTGGCAGGCCACACTACAATTATATTCAGCTATCACCATGACTCTAGAAAGGAACTAGATAAAATGAAATCGAATCAGCTGAGAGGAAAAAATAATGATAGAGAATGTGAATAAGATCCTATCAATATGTATCAAGTAGTTATTATGTATTGTGCATTGTGCTATGAGGTTAACATGATTATCTCAAATATTGTAAAACCCTGTAAAATGAGCATTGCATTTGCCTTCATTTTACAAAGAGAGAATTCCAGGTTTGGACTTATTAATTTACTTATCCAAGTTCACCAGGTAGTAAGTGAGAATTTTACTACAGGCAGTCCACTCTTGGGATCTGAAAGGCATGGCCACCTACCACCCATTCATCCACCCAATTACTGGAATCCTAATTGCATCCTAGGGACTGGAGCACAGGAATCACATAGAGAAGGGGTTCTGCTTTCAACTTACACTTCAATGGAAGAGAAAGTTTTTTTTAATAAAATAAAAATTATAATGAGTTCAATGAAAGGAAAAAAGAAAGTAGTATCATAAGGGGCTAACAGTAGCTAGAGAAGTAGAGACTTTTAAGTGGAGCTTAAAAAAAAGAGAAAGGACTGGAAAAGCAAAGAAAAAGTGAGGAAGAACATCTAAAATAGATGAATGTCCAAATGCTCTGGCATGTTCAAGAAGCTAAAGGAAAACCACTGAGGCTGCAGTGATTGGAGACACAGGAGGAGTGGGTGGAAAGGAGTAGAAAAACAGGCAGTGGTCAGATTATGCTGTCTTATAAACTACAGAAAAAAGTTTGGATTTATGTTTGTAAATGCAAATCGGAAACCACTGGAAGTTATTAACTGGAAAAAGAATGCAATGTAATTCACACTTTGCTTTTGCTAATGTGTCACCTATGGACTGAAGAGGACATATAGTACTTTCATGAAGCTGATACTGTGATTGGATAAGACACATAATAAACAAAATAAATAAGTTATAGTCAAATGAAGCAGAAAGACCAGAGAGAGTACTAGGGAAATGGTACATAATTAAAATAAGGTAGTTGGGGAAGGGCTCACAGACATGATGTCTACATCATGCCTTGAAGGCATTAATCTAGTAATCCATAAAGATCCCAAATGGTGTTCCAGGCAAAGCAAACAGCGAATACAAAAACTCTGAAGTGGGAGGATAGCTGATATAGTCGAGGAATGGCAAGGAAGCCAGTGTAGCCAGAGCAGAGTGAGGGGGAAGGAAAGCAGAGATAAGGGCAGAGAAGCAGCAGGAAACCACATTGCTTAAGACCTTGTGGATCATTTGAGGGATTTTACCTTTGAGTATGACTAAGGTAACCACAGGTTGGTTTTAATCAGAGTATCAAGATCTGATGCAGGTTTTAGTAAGATCCTTTTGGCTCTTATGCTGTGAAGGTATCAAATGGGGAGAAGTAGGGAGCAAGGAGGCCAGATAAGAGACAGTTACAATAACACAGGTTATGTGTACTAGATGGTAGCAGTAGACATACATGAATAATATATTGAGATACGATCAAAATAGATGGTGAATGTTTACATTAAAATAGATTAAAAAATCATTACAGTAAAAGACACATTGCCAATAATCCCCCTCAAAATATACCCCCACACACTCTGACCACATTTATCCCATCATTCTTGCCATTTTCTGAAGCAGTTCTGGAGCAGTTTAGAAAAGCTGATATTCAGTATATTTTTGATCACCCTTTGTGTATGGCAAGAAAACACCTGAAAAGATATTTAATATCATCTATCACTAGGGAAATGCAAAATAAAACAACAAGATACCATTACACACTTATTAGAATGGTAAATAGAAAAAGAAAAGACTGTCCAAATATTTTAAACAAATATAACTGCTAAAGATGAATGCCACTGTACAAAAAGTTATTCTCACCCTGTTTCTAAAACTTTCTGTCTGACATAGTACAACAGAGATTGAACTATGTAGGAGTTAGAAGTCAACTAGTTTAGGCTCTATTACTATTATTTAGAGATGATTCTTTAGTGCACTTAATCATTTATTCTCTCACTCAATCAATAGCTAATTATTTGTGATAAGCCTTCTCTATGCCAAATACTAGAGACACAGCGAAGAGTCAGATAGGGACCTGGCTTCAGTGAATCAGAGCCACTCTGACGAGTAATTTCAGTTTTCTAGGGCCCCATGTTTCCAGCCTCATGTGCTGCACCTGCTTTTGCCCTCCAGGTGTAGATGCAGTACTGCCTTTGCTAGTTTCTCTTTTGCTAGAATAACCTTATTTTCCCACTCTGCTCCCTTCGCACTAGGCTAGTACGTTACTTTTAGAGTAGATCTTTTTTTTTTTTTTTTCTTTTGGTGCTGGGGATCGAACTCAGGGCTTTGTACTTACAACAGGAGCACTCTAACCACTGAGCAGAATTCCCAGCCCTGGTAGATCTTTTTTTTTTTAAGTAAAAGCTTTATTGACATAATTCGGATATCATAGAATTCACCCACTTACAGCATATAATTTAATAACTTTTAGTGTACACATAGAGTTGGCAATCATCACCACAATCAATTCGAGAACATTTTATACCGAAAGAAACCCTGCACCCATTAGCAGTCACTCTAGTTCTCCCACAACCCCCCTTCCCCCCAGTCAATCATTGTGATTTCTGCCTGTATAGATTTGCCTGTTCTAGACATTGCATATAAATGGAATCATACAGCATGTTGTGTCTTGTGGCTTCTTTCAGTTAGCATAATGTCTTCAAGGTTCATTCATGATGTAAAATGTATCACTACTCTGGTTTTCATTTTTAAATGCCATATATACATTTTCTTTATCCATTTATCAGTTGACAGATGTTATGGTTTGTGTCTAGATGTCCCCCCAAAGCCTCATGTGGTAAGAGATAGCTGGATCTAGAGTGTGCGGTTACTAAATTAATCCACTGATCGGTTTGGCATGGTTCTGCTGGGATCAAGGATGTGAAACTAAAATTAAGGGTGGGAGTGCTACGCGCCCTAAGGGCAGGTAGCCTAGATAAGATACAGGAAGAAGCTAACTAGCTGCTTGTTTGCATTGCTTATTTTCATACATTCCTTGCATTTCCTTACTTTGCTGCCGGTGGGCTGCCCGTCTGCCATGCCAGTCCGCCCTGCCTCTGCCATGCCGGCCTGCCTCGGACCCAGTGGACTATAGACTGAAACCTCTGTAGACTGTGAGCTAATAAACCTTTCTTCCCCTAACTTTGGGTGTCGGGTATTCTGTCCCAACAACGAGAGAAAAGTAACTAAAACAACAGACATTCGGGTTGTTGCCAGCTTTTGGCTATTATGAAACACTGCTATGAACATTCATATACATGTTCCTGTGTGGGCACATTTTCATTTCTCTTAGGTATATATCTGGGAGCAGAATTGCTGGGTCACATGATAACTCTACGCTGAACTTTTTGAGAAACTGCTAGACTGTTTTCCAAAGCACCTGCACCACTTTACAATCTTATTAGCAATGTACTTTCTCCACATCCTTGTCAATACTGGGTAATAACTGTCCTAAGTGGTATCTAATTTTAGTTTTTGTTTACATCTCTGTGATAGTTAATAATGTTGAGCATCATTTCACATGCTTATTTACTATTTGTATAGTTCTCTGAAGAACTGTCTATGCAGATCTTTTCTTGTTTTTAAATTGGGTTGCCTTTGTATTATTAAATTTTAAGTATTTGTTATATATCCTAGGCACAAGTCCCTGATCAGATGTATAATTTCCAAAAATTTTCTCTCATTTTGTGGATGTCTTTTCACTCTCTTAATAGTGTCCTTTGAAGTTCAAAAGTGGTTGGATAATGTAAAATTTATTTTGTGTGTCTGTGTGTGCATGAGTGCGTGTCTCAGGCTTTTGTTGTCATAATTACGAAACCACTGCTAATCCAAGATCACAGAGATTTAACCTAAGTTTTCTTCCAGGAGTCTTATAAGGTTAGCTCTAATTTTTACTCTCTTCACCCATTTGGACTTAATTTTTGCATATGATATATAAACCCAAGTTCGTGCTCTTTTTTGGTTTTAGTGGTGGGAATTGAGCTGAGGGCCTTTCCCATTGCTAAGCACAAACTCTGACATGCAGCTGCCCACTCCAGCTCCTCAAGCTCATTCTTTATCATGTGGGTATCTAGTACTCCAATCACCATTTGTGGACTAGACTATACTGTACATTGCTTATTTTCTTATAATCTTTGTTGAAAATCTATTGACTATAAATGTGTAGAATCGTTTTAAACACTCTCCCACCAAGTAGGTCACCCCCTTCACAGAGCCCTCAATGCACTGAACTTCCTAACTAGTCTGTAAGAGTTGTAAATCTATTTTATTTCTCATTGCAATCCTTGTGCCTACCTAGGTGTGATACACATAGGTTATTGGTAACTATTAGTTAAATGAGTATACAGAAATAAGACAATTACTTTCAGCTCACTCATAGTTTTACCATCTATAAAATGAGGGAGTAGATTAAATCTGTCTTAGTTACTTTTCTCATTGCTGAGACAAAATACACAACACTCAAAATTAAAGGAGGAGAGGTTTATTTAACTCAATTTGTAGAGGTTTCAGATCATAGTTGGCTGGCTCCAAGGCAGGGTGGCAAAGCAGAGGGGCATCACAGAGGAGAAACAGGCAGGCAGAAGGCAGTAAAAGAGCAAAGTAGCAAGTAGCAAGCAATCAGCAGCAAGTGACAAGCGACAATGACCCCCTTTCTGTCCCTTATATTCCATCCAGGCTACCCATCCTTTGGGAGGGTAGCACTCGCACCCAGGGTGGAGCATCCTTAATCCTACCAAGAACTATGCCAAACCAATCAGTTGACTAATTTAGTAATCACACAACCTTGATTCCAGCATCACACACTCAGTCTCAGCATCACATACTCTAGATACAGCCACCTCTGAAAAGTGCCACCTATAACTGCACGACGCTTTCAAGGGGACTTCTAGATGCAAATCATAAGAAAGTCATTAGTTTTTTTGGCTCTTGGTGCCGAACAAACAATTTATTTTTATTATCTGAGAATTTCCCTTCAATCCTTTATATGGAGCCACGGAAATAAGAGAGATTAAAGATAAATGTTGCCTGCATAAACTTTATTCCTACATGGTTTAAAAGCGTCTTCTGATATCAGAGAAGCAACTCGATGTGCACTGATGAGTGTCTGATTTATTTCACTTAAGAGTATGTTCTCAAGGTATAATGTACCAATACATGTTCTTGGTAAAAAATTAAAAAAAAAAACCATCTTCTGAAAAAGCCAAGTTATATAAAGTGGTTTTCCTCAAAATAGTTTTTTTTAAAATAGTTATTCTTAACTACCAACGGTGTGGGGGAGAAATAAGTCATACTAATGATAGTTTTTAAAAAATCCATTATTGTGGTTCCTTTCTGAAAACACAGATGGATTATATTGATGGATCTGTGGTCATGGGTGCTCTTTATAACTGAATGTGAGCAGTATAAATACAGGCAAAAGCCTAACTCTTAGTGTAAACGCCTTTAAAATGCTTTCTTCTAAAATCCTCTGTTTTCTCTTCCCTACCTTTTCTCCCTTTTCCTTATTTTTAGGGCTAGGCAATTCTAGGGTCCTTTAAACACTCTTAGCTGTTGAAGTAAGTCTAAGGTATGCTAAATTCTATTTTTAACACTTCAAACTTCAGGTTCTGCTCAAGAAAAATCATTAGTAAGTCATATTTCTTGGTTGCAGATTAATAAGCTATATGGAGAGGTGTGTGTGTGTGTATGTGTGTGTGTAATATTTGGCCCATGTAAACTCTGCCTTGATGTTACATATGGATCTTAGGTCCATGTGATGAAAGCTTGGTCCCATGCATGGTGCTGCTGGGAGGTGGAGGGACCTTTAAGAGGGGGCTCCAATGGGAAGTCTTCAGTCATTAGCAGTGTGCCCTTGACAGGAATAGTGGGACCAGAGCTCTTGCCTCTTCTACTTTTTCCCTTCCTAACATGAGGTGGATGGTTTTGCTCTGGCACACACTCCTGACTTCTTACAGGCTTGAAAGCAATGAGACCAACTGATCATAGACTGAAACCTCTGAAACTGTGAGCCAACATAAACCTTTTCTCTTTACAAGTTTATTATTTCAGGTATTTAATATAGTAAAGGAAAGCTGACCAACATACTTGACTCCTCCTTTAGGTTAAAACATGCCCAGTTTTTGTTATATATCCTTGTGGGGATTAAATTACTATGCACATCTGATAGCCCAGTTGTTTTATGATAAACTTAGGTGTACAAAGATATGACAATCACCTTTCAGTGTGAGTGAACTCAAATTTCTATGCAGAAAATTCTGAACAAGCTAAAGAGTTGTCCAACAGAAAAGGTAGCATTTACAGTGGGGGGAAAAATCTTTCAAGTGCAACAGTTCTTTCTCTTCATAGTCTTAAGACCTCCCTAAAAGTTTATTTTTGTCTCCTATTTTCCCTTGCTGCTACTCTGTAAAAAAGATAGAAGCAAGGCTGGGGATTTAGCTCAGTGATTAGAGTGCTTGCCTTGCAAGCACAAGGCCCTGAGTTTGATCCCTGGCACCACAAAAAAAAAAAAAAAAAAAAAAAGAAGCAGTTCCTTGTTTTATTTTTGTGTTGTTGTTGGTGTTGGTTTGTTTTGTGTTTTTGAGACAGGGGTTCACTGAGCTGCCCAGGTCAGTCTCAGACTTGCAATCTTCCTGCCACATGGTGTCTGGCTTCCTTGTACTTTAATGTGAACTTTCAGTCGTGGCACAACTCACATAGGCTAATGCTCCTACTTGGGCAATTTATTCTCATGGTGGGAGGTTGGGGGGTGACAGAACTTCAGTTGTAAGTAGAGAGATTCTACAAAAAAGAATTTTCCATTCCTCATAGGGAATTCCATAATTCTCAGGAAATGACAGGAGGTGGGCCAGAAACACAGACCCTGCAACTTTCTTAACTTTTCCCCTAAATGTTCATGCAACTAATCCATGCAAGTACAAATATTAACACCAAAAGGCTTACATTAAGTTGGCTATCTGTTAATAAGAGTAATAAGAAAATCTAAACACCTTGCAATTTATTAATAATCAAGAGCAGCCTAGATTTCTATCTAGAATCTCTGTCTAGAACTGTCTATCTCATATTGGACTCCTGTGAGGGCCAGGGAAAGAAGCCAAGGATCTGTGAAATATCTGAGAGAATTAAAATGTTTTGCTTTCATTTTGGTGATTAGAAAGCATTATAACCAGAGACTCAATGTGATCATATTCTGGTCATATGTGTCAAGAAATGCCACAGCATGGCATTCCAGGGCAGGATTTGTAAGGGCACCAAGTGAGAAGAGAAAGTATCAACCACTAACACTGCATCTTCTAAGTAAGAGGCCACCAATGTATTCCTTGTGGTCATGAGTTCACAGACAGGAAAATCTCTGCTTACAGATGTTTAATTTCACAAGTTTTACAAAAACTGGCTACTCTCCCGAAACATACCTTCGAGAGTTTTCTGCTACCTAAAATCTTTCCAGCAGAACTGAATTCTTAATTTAGAGTGGGGTTTTCATCCTTATTGCAAATTAAATAATGCCTGTCTTATAATTAAATTCAACTGTTTAAAAGGCTACACATTTCATTATTTTATTATTAATCATAATGAAAAGAATAAGATCTAAAATTGCTGACCATAAAAATTCATTCTTATAATCTTAGTAGATATGACATGCTTATAAAATGAGAGCAAATCAACCAATAACAAGTGCTGGCGGGGCTGCGGGGAAAAAGGAACCCTCCTGCACTGTTGGTGGGAATGCAGACTGGTCCAACCACTGTGGAAATCAGTGTGGAGATTCCTCAGAAAACTACAACTAGAGGTTCCATTTGACCCAGCTATTCCTCTGCTGGGTATCTTTCCAGAAGAATTAAAATCATCATATCACA